>MCJB01025224.1:14220-73315 GCA_002018475.1 Nicotiana obtusifolia | reverse complement strand
AATTGATCCCACGTGCTAATAGTATATAGGCCTTTATCCACGTCGGCCATCTTCCTTCTCCACCATAGCATGGCAGTCTCTGAGAGGTACAACACTGCAATGTTGATCATGGCCTCGTCGTCCCTCACTTTGCCGTGTCTGAAGTAGTTCTCCAAGTGCCAAAGGAAGTTTTCCACTTCTTGTGCATCACGAACACCTTTGAACACCGGGGGTTTGGGGGCCTCGATCTTGGCCTCCCTCGTCATTACAACATTGCTGGCTGCTTCGGTCACACCAGCACTAACATGCTCCTCGAGTAACTCTATCTTTGCCTTCACAGCATCGATAGTACTCAAAGCCTCCATGAGTCTGCACTCTAAGGCAGTGATGGTTTGCCTTAGTTCCATCTCGGTCTGTGTACGTCCCTCCAAGTCATTTCGGATACTCTCAATCTCTTCAAGAGTGTGCCCCTCAAGAACGCTAAGGGTGCCTTCCACCTTTCCCAAGCGTTGGCCAAAGATCTCCACGGCGTCCATCCCCGCGTTCATCTTCATCACCCACTCTTTATCGAGCGAGACATCCTCGGGCAGGGCCTCCACTTCGTCCTCGCTCGCCTCAGTGGCAGATGGTTCTTGGGATGTAAGCCCTTTGTTTGACACAACCTCGGGTGGCACCTCTTGGCTCTTGTTGGTGGTATTCCTCTTTTTGTTACGGCCATTCTTGCCAGCAGCATCTTGGATGACGTTGGCTTGGGTATTGGCAGCGTTAGTTTCTCCGTCGTTCGCCATTCCCTTAGTTGCAACCTTTGCTCTGATACCACGTTGTCACGTCCTTAGTCGTTAACTAAGTACACGTGCGGCACTTGACAACTTGCTCACGATCTTGCACAACTTGCTCACGTTCTTGCTATGCCAAGTCAGCCTTACTACACTCAAGATCGCTAAGAGAATGGTAGAAAGAACACAAGAGAATTATTAAAGGAAGCTTTGTATTAGAGAGAACTTGAATTGTTTGCTTGATGAATTACAAATGGATGGACCCCTTTATATACTAGTCTCCTAGGGGCTAGAGTGTAAATATTAATTGTTACACAAGTCCTTAATATTTACAAGATAAGGGCTTTCTCTAGAATTCTCTACAAGCCTAGAAGATTCCAAGGACCTTCCTAGCAAATCCATAGGGATCTAGGGTCTTCCAAAGGAAATGTCCATACTTTTCTAGAATCTTCCCACAAATGCTAGTCTTTCTCCTATGTAAGCTTCCACATGGCTTTAATATATGCCAAATGGCACCTATGTGGCATGATGACATGGCTGGTCATCACATAACGCCCTCTAAGTAGTTTTTTATTTTGCTTTTCAAAAAGGGGGTTTAAGTAATATACACGGATACAGTAACAAAAAAATTATATTATTAATGTAATTAAACGGTTTTAAGTTACTTATCATCTATCCTGATTAAGCGTTAAATAGAAATACTTATAAGTATAATCACTTCTTAAGTGATTTATTGTCGACGCATAGAATTTTAACAAAGTGGTCGTCTTCTTGTCAGCAAATATACTCTTTTCTTCAGCGTCATTTGATAGGTTCAATTATACAACAAAATCAAGGATAAATTTTATAAATGGTCATATAATTATATTTTTTTTCCATCAAAATTAAATAAATATATTTTCTAACACAAAAATTACAAGACTTTGAGCTACTAACACAAAAGTCACAATGGACAAAAAAATTAACTTTCAGATGCAATATTTTTTTACTTCATTTTTTTAATTGAAAAAAGGCATAAATACTTCCTTGTACTATGGTCGAATTTTATCTAACACACCTATTTTAGGAAAGTTGGGTCTTCCGGTAATTATAACCTTTTTGTTAATAGGTCAAAGTATTGTGATTTTTGTATTAAAAAATATAGTTATGTGATTTGGGTGAAAAAAATATTATAGTTACGTGACTATTTGAGAAATTTAAACTTGTAACATTTATGGTTTAAAATTGTTATCTCTTGACCACTTCTAGTTTTTTCTTTTTTTTTTTTGTTCTTTTAAATAGTGAAAGATCTTGTCTTTAGGGCTCGTTCTTACAAATTCAAAACAAGACAATTCCAGAGGGGCTTATATGATTAAAAACTTACTCGTATTCAATATTACATCAAATCAAAAAATTGTATACTATTAAGAGATGTATGAGATAAATGAGATTCTTCGGTACTTAATATGAGGTTTGGGGTTTAAGCTCAGGGAATAAAATTTCTTTCGCCAGAGCGTTTCCCCTTATATAATTAAGCTCTACAGAACGCAATTTAAAATTAATTGGGTAGTGACTTCTGGTCACCATATGGTTAAACCGAAAAAAGATGCATGACATATGTTTTGTCATGGGCGGCTTTTTAGCTATGCCTTATGACCCCTTAAACAAGTCCTGTGGCATCCTGACAAGCCTCCCAACGCCCAGCGCTACGGTCAGCCCCGTGGTCTTGGCAGCTCCAAGTGACAAGCGCGCAAGCGCCTCTGTCGCCTCACTGATAGCCAGCGCCAGTCCCAGCCACAGGCAGATGCCCACAGCGCCGCGCGCGCAGACGACGCCGCGCGCGGACCCTGAGCCTAATGACAAAGTTGCTGCAGACGGACTTGTTTCTACCTTGTAGAAGACTAAATCCTTTTCATTGTAAATATAGAATATATTTACTTTATTTTCTTTTAGTATGCACTTACAGCTTTCTTAGGTCAACTCATGTAACTTTGGTTTATTTTTTTTAAGCATTATTAGGGGGGATCAAGCATTCAAAACTTTCTAGCAAGCAAGCATTTCTCTGTACTGGTGTCTCTCCCCCTCGACACTGCGTAGCTTTCTTTAATAGCTTTTCATTTATACAAGCAAGCTCTTTTTCTCAATTCTCTCTACTGTTCTCAATTGCTCACGTTATTGGTTTTCCCGTACGGCACTGACAATCTAGTCTAGCGTACGGAGGGGACCTCTGTTGGCGAACATCAATCGTACTGACATCGATTGCTTAGCCTTACGTTGCCCTTCCAAAGAACCTCAGGAAGGCGCCGCGTAATAGTTGGTATCAGAGCCTAGGCTCGACATCGGACGAGGGATAATATTGCCATTAATACCATTTCTGACCATGGTAAATCATGGGAATCACATCGCGACCCTTGAGGAGATGACGCTTTACGGCCCATCGTGGAAACTGTGCCTGACCTAAAGACCAGCCTAGTGCAAAGGTTGGACAACCTGGATCGCAGGATGCACCAGGCCGAAGTTGACATAGAAACATCAGCCGCGACTCGAAAGGAGACCGGCAAACGGCAGCCACAGAGGCAGCCGAAATTTTTGGGAAATTTGAGGGCCTACAGCAGGAGCGTGCGGAAGATTTAGCCCACAGGGCACAAGAGGCAGACAGGATGACTGCCATGCAACAAACCATAGATAACTTGACAAGCCAGCTCAACGTTGTCAATGCTGCTTTACAAGGCCTACTTCGAGGAAGCGGGAACCAAACCGGGGGTGAGGTGAACTTCGCTCCCGCGACACAGAAATTGAAAATTCCTAAGCCAAAGTCATAAAGTGGTGCTCGGAATGCCAAAGAAGTGGAAAATTCATCTTCGACATTGAGCAGTACTTCGATGCCGTGGGAGGCCTAGAAGAAGCTAAGAAGGTGGCAACTGCTGCCATGTATCTTCAAGGTGATGCTAAACTCTGGTGGTGGGTGAAATACGAAGCCATCAGGGCCGGTGAAGATACTCTCGACACATGGGTGGAACTAAACGCTGTCATACGCTTACAGTTCTTCCCCGAAAATGTTGATTACAATGCAAGGAGGAAACTACGGGATCTCCGCCAGACCAAGTCAGTGCGGGACTACGTGCGAGAATTCTGTGCACTCATGCTGAGCATACGCGACATGGGGGACAAAGAAAAACTTTTCACTTTCCTGGAAGGGTTGAAACCCTATGCCCGTATGGAACTTCAAAGACAAAGGGTAGACACATTACCTAAGGCGATCCAAGCAGCGGAATGCCTTGGGGATTATCAAGTGGAAGCTCGGAAGAATAGGCCTCAACAGACTGTCAAAGGAGGATACAAAGGGGGTCATCCGAGTACTGGTGGCCCAAGCAGAAGTGGAGGAGATCGGAGTGCAACCAAATCTAAGGCTCCCTCCTCAGTCAGTACTAGCACTGCATCTAACAACAACGATCGGGGGAGGAAACCCCCTTCCGAGAGTCGTCATTGTGGCGGACCACATTGGAATAACGAGTGCCCTCACATGCATAGATGAATGCCCATCAAGCTGTTGATGATGGGACGGATGACGAATCTGATGATACGGACCAAACCGAGCCGGTAGGTGCCTTCAATGCAATTGTTGGCTCTGTTTCTGAAGCCTTAATGGAGATCAGTGCTGATATCCGTAAGAAGGACCCCTGCCCAATCAACAAGAAAGGGAAAAAGAAGGCGAATGAGAGGACCCCTCCTAAACAGGAGCGGACCTTAATGTTCGTCGAGATAAAGGTAAATGGAAATCCCATTCGGGCGATGATAGAAACGGGTGCAACCCACAACTATTTAGCCTCTACTCAGGTGGAGCGCCTTGACCTAGCTGTAGGAAAGGGCAGAGGCCGTGTCAAGGATATCAACTCACCCCCTCAACCAGTTGGGAGAATAGCTAGAGAAGTACCAGTGAAACTTGGCCCTTATGAAGGAAAATTCTACCTGCGGGTGGTGGTCATAGACGACTTCGAGTTGATATGGGGTTGGAATTCCTTAGGCAAACTAACACCATGCCCGTGCCATATGCAGACATGCTACTGATGATGGGAAAAAATGGGGCCAAGCCCTGCACCATCCCGTGCATACCCATGATCATGGCCGTGAAAAACATCTCGGCCTTGAAGTTGAAGAAGGGGGTCAAAAGACATGAATCTACATTCTTGGATACTCTCTGCATTGAAGATATAGAACGCTCCTCGGGTCCTCTTCCTGCACCCGTGAAGGAGTTGTTACTGGAATTTGAAGATATCATGCCACAAGACATGCCAAAGCGACTCCCGCCGAGGCGTACTGTGGACCATGAGATTGAGTTGGTGCCGGGTGCGAAGCCACCTGCCCGGGTGCCATACAGAATGTCACAACCCGAACTCACCGAGCTTCGGAGACAATTGACGAAAATGCTAGACACAGGGATCATCGTACCCTCCAAGTCCCCATACGGGTCCCCTGTGCTATTTCAAAAGAAACACGATGGGAGTTTACGGCTATGTGTGGATACCATGCTCTAAACAAAATCACTGTGAAGAACAAGTACCCTATCCCACTCATGGAAGACTTGTTCGACAGATTGGGTGGTGCGACGGTGTTAACCAAAATAGACCTGAAGACAGGTTATTGGCAAGTTCGGATCGCAGAAGGCGACGAACACCAGACGACGTGCGTGACAAGATATGGGTCATACAACTTCCTGGTGATGCCATTTAGCTTGACTAATGCACCAGCCACATTTTGCACCCTGATGAACCAAGTCTTCCGGGAATGTATTAATGAATTCGTGGTGGCCTACTTGGACGACATTGTCGTATATAGCCAGACATTGGAGGAACATCTAGAGCATTTGCTGAAGGTCCTATCACGATTGCGGGAGCACGAATTATATGCGAAGCTGTCCAAATGCTCATTTGCTAAAAAACAGATCGACTTCCTCGGGCATGTCATTGAGGAAGGGCGGATCAAGATGGACCAGCAGAAGATTCAAGCTATCACAGATTGGCTGCCGCCTAAGGATGTTCACGCCTTAAGAGCGTTCCTTGGCCTATGCAACTTCTATCGCCGTTTTGTGAAGAATTACTCTCTCATTGCAGTACCGTTAACAGAACTTCTCAAGAAGATCACACCTTGGGATTGGGGACCCAAGCGAGCAGAGGCCTTGAACGCCTTGAACGCGGCTATGTCTAGTAGCCCCGTCTTGGCCCTCCCTGATTTGGCCAAGCCATTTGAGGTACAAATGGATGCCTCCGATTATGCACTTGGTGGAGTCTTGCTACAACATGGGCATCCTGTAGCATATGAGAGCCGGAAGTTGAAGGATGCAGAGCGGCGCTATGCCCCCCACGAGAAGGAATTATTGGCTGTCATCCATTGCCTACGCCTTTGGAGGCATTATCTGCTGGGGACCCCGTTCGTGGTCAAGACAGATAATACAGCTGTTAGCCATTTCCTGACTCAACCGAAGCTGAATGGTCGACAGGCCAGGTGGCAGGAACTTCTAGCGGTATTTCACTTCAACTTGGAGTACCGCAGTGGGAAGACTAATCAAGTTGCTGATGCACTCAGTCGGAGAGCGGATCTAGCATCAGTGTGCATACTCGCCACCCTAAGGGAGAACGAAGTAGCCACCACCATCAAAGACCAAATACAGGGTCTACCCATCAAGGATCCTGCTGCACAGTATTTGGTTACTTTGGTAGAATAAGGCAATACTCGCAAGTTCTACACAGAACATGGTTTCTTGAAAGTGAAAGGAAACCGACTTTATGTTCCTTAAGGAGGAGATCTGCGAAGGACTCTTCTGGCGGAATGCCACGATACTTTGTGGGTCGGTCATCCTGGTGAAGAACGTACCATGGCGTTACTTTGCCGTGCATATTATTAGCCTCAAATGGCCGATGACGTCGCTCAGTATGTGAAGACTTGTCTAGTATACTAGAAGGACAAGTCGGACCGTCTGACACAAGCAGGACTCTTGGAACCACTGGCTGTCCCAAAGAGACCTTGGCAAAGCATTTCCTTGGATTTCATCACCGGCTTGCCCAAGGTCGGGGATCTCACAACTATCTTGATTGTGGTGGATCAATTTTCTAAGTATGCTACCTTTATAGCAGCCCTACAGTATATATCAGCAGAAGATACAGCTCGACTCTTCTTCTCTCATGTCGTCAAATATTGGGGCCTGCCCAAAGATATCTTTAATGATCGCGACTCGCGCTTCACTAACAACTTTGGACTCAACTCTTTAAGTGCCTTGGGTCAAAACTAAGCCAGAGCTCAAGTTTTCATCCGGAATCTGATGGCCAGACGGAGCGGTTCAATGGCATGCTGGAGGAATATCTCCGCCACTTTGTAACTGGATTGCAGAAGAACTGGGTGAAGCTTTTGGATGCTGCTCAATTGTGTTTCAATTCACAAAAGAGCTCTAGTACCAACAAGAGTGCTTTTGAAATTGTTACCGGACAGCAACCACTACTCCTACACACGGTGAATGCTCCAGACATGGCAAAATCTCCTCGAGCAGCGAGCTTCTCAAGAGAATGGAAGCGAAATTTGGAGATAGTGCGAAGCTATCTTGTCAAAGCCCAAAAGTGGATGAAGAGGCATGCTGATCAAAATCGTCGCTTTGTTGAATATCAGGTAGGAGACAAAGTGATGGTCAAAATCCCAAAGCGGTACTTATTTGCGGGAGTCCATGACCCTCGCCTGTTGCAAAAATAAATTGGACCCTTGTCCATTGAAAGGCGCATTGGGAAAGTTGCATACTGGGTGGATACCCCAGCTTGGTGGAAAATTCATTCTGTCTTCTATGTTAGTCTCCTGAAACCTTTTCGGGAAGATACGGAGGACCCTTCACGGAGACAACTCACAATACCCAGTATTCGAGGCCCCAATTCAACTGGAAAAAGGTGTGCTGAAGCTATTCTTGATGATAGAGTGATTCATGCCTCCAGGAAAGATCACCAAGAGTTCTTGGTGACATGGCAGGGACGTGATGCAGAGGAGAATACTTGGGAGAGGGGGACAAACCTCAAAGCCTACAAGAGCCTAATTGATGATTACCTTGCAAGTAAGGCGCTGAGGATGTTGCCAACTCAGTGGGGGAGAATGTCATGAGCGGCTTTCCAGCCATGTCCCATGACCCCTTGGACGCGCCCCGGGGCGTCCTGGCAAGCCTCCCAACGCCCAGCGCCATGGTCGGCCCCGTGGTCTCGGCAGCTCCAAGTGACAAGCTCGCAAGCCCCTCTGTCGCTCCACTAATAGCCAGCGCCAGTGCTCAGCCACAGGCAGACGCCCACAGCGCCGCGCGCGTAGACAACTCCGCGTGCGGACCCTAAGCCTAATGACAAAGTTGCTGTAGACGGACTTGTTTCTACCTTGTAGAAGACTAAGTCCTTTTCATTGTAAATATAGAATAGATTTACTTTATTTTCTTTTAGTATGCACTTACAGCTTTCTTAGGTCAACTCATGTAACTTTAGTTTATTTTTTTTAAGCATTATTAGGGGGAATCAAGCATTCAAAACTTTCTAGCATGCAAGCATTTCTCTGTACTGGTGTCTCTTCCCCTCGACACCGCGTAGCTTTTTGTAATAGCTTTTCATTTATACAAGCAAGCTCCTTTTCTCAATTCTCTCTATTGTTCTCAATTTCTCACGTTATTGGTTTTCCCGTACGGCACTGACAATCTAGTCTAGCGTACGGAGGGGACCTCTGTTGGCGAACGACGATCGTACTGACATTGATTGCTTAGCCTTATGTTGTCCTTCCAAAGAACCTCAGGAAGGCGCCACGTAATAGTTTGCACGTAAACTTTTTTTACTTAATCATAATTACTTAATAGTATATTTTATTTTATTAAATCACTTAACTGTAGTAAATTAATATAATTTGCAGTAAACATCGAATACAAATATTTTTTGCGTCTTATATTATTCCTAGGGGCTCTTTAGGTTGTTTCTCTTGTATTTTCCTGTTTCTCCTCTTACAAAATATCCATTAATTATGCATCACACTCTTTCCATTTTGTATTATGGTAATCACTTGGATCGTAAGAATTTCATTCTAGAAAAAATTGAGTAATACATGATCGAAAATGTTCCTGTTTCAATTTAATCAATGTAATTTTTTTTAAATTTAAAATAAAATGATTAATGTTCGTTTTAAATATATTTGACAAAAATATTTTATGCAGCAAATTATTTATTTGACAGTATCAATAATTTTTGACAACTTTTTGAACAAAGTATTTTGTAGTCCTGCCAACAGACAGAAAGTGAGATGTACATTGGAGAAACTTGCTGTTACCAGCAAATGAATACACCTTGTAATGCTTACCAAAACCACACATATTATTTTAACTCTTCGCCCCACCGCACCTCCCTTTTCTCTTTTTTTTTTTTTTTTTTTTTTTTTTTTTTTTTTTTTGTATATTTTTAATAAACTTAACGTTTAGACGAAGGTACAGAAACATGAGCTGTTCTGTCATTACGTTAGGCCATCTCCAACCTTTGCCTCCATTTTTTCCTTCAAAATAGAGTAAAATTACTCCAATCATTACTCCAATTTTTACTCTAAAAAAGAATATTCCGTTTTACATTCTTCTCTCTCTTCAATATTATATTATTATCTTTTATCTAAATTTTATTTTTTATTTCTATTAAAGAAAATCTATCTTTTTTTCTTTTTTACATATTCATCACATATAATTTAATATAAAATTATTTTATATCATAAATTTTTAAATAATATAATTTGTAAGCAAATATTATAGATTATATATATTAAAGGATAATTCAAATAAAAGTGAAATAATTGAGATACAAGATAATTAAATACATATTACATTATGGTAAAATTCATATTAAATATTACATAAATATTCAACTTCCACCTCTAGTATGCTCTCATAAATGATCTATTAATGCATTATGAAGTGCAAAATGAGCATTTTTGTTCTTAATTTTTTTGTGTCGAGCTAAGAATTGCTCAAATCGGTGATTTTCATCTACTACCATTTCTACCGTTGGAGGTGGATATTCCCAATCATCTTAAATTGGTACATTAAGATCATGTTCATCCTCTATTATCATGTTGTGTAGTATAATGCATGTAGTTTTTATATCATGTAACACTTCTTTTCTCCAAAAACATGATGGTCTTGCAACAATTGCAAAGAACAACAACGAATAATCTATAAAAGAATTGAAAGAAGAAAATAAAATTTTAATGACGGATGTGGATTCTATTATCAATCCGACTCTTCGTGAATTTATGCGACAAGAACAACAACGAATAATGTATAAAAGAAGTCAACAATTTTCACACTCACAACCACAACAATCCTCGGCCCCATTCGCTCAATGCTATAATGATTGTTGTATCTGGAAACGACATACCTCCCTACTAAGTTATTATGCTCTTTACCGTAGTTTCAATTTTTATGTATTTTAATTTAATGTATTTTCAATTTTCATGTATTTCCAATTTTAATGTATTTTCATTTAATGTATTTTCAATTTTCACTTTTCAATTTTAGCAACATCTAATATTTTATATTCGCACCTTTCAATTTTAGCAACATCAAATATTTTATATTTGCACCATTCATTTTTTGAGATGATTATATATTTTTGTTGTACAATTATAACTTATAATAAAATTAACTTACAATTTTACATAAAAATAATAAGTGCACGAAAATTAATTTATCAATTATACACCAAAGTTAAGATGTAAAATTAATATTATAAAAGTATTATATAAATACAATTAGATATATATAAAGAGATAAATTAAAAGAGTTAAATAATAAAAATAATAATAAAATAAGAATGAATAGTAATGAAGGAAATGTCTATATTTAGAGTAACACTACTCATCCCATTTTGGGGGCAAAAATAGGGGAGCATTGGAGCCCTGGCAAAAAAATATCCCATTATGGAGAAATGGGGAGGGTTGGAGATGCCCTTATTTCTTACTTTTTGTTTTTCGTTGGCATTTTGATCATTGCAAAAGACAAGTCACCTTAAATAAATTTGAAAATCACTCTATCCTATTCTATTATATATGGATGTAAAATACATGGAGTAACGAGGAAGGATCCTAGAAAACCATTATATCATTTTATTTTTTATTCTTATTCTGTGTCTGGTATTTATATTGAAGTCCTAATTAATTTAATTTCACAATAAATAAAGTTTATTAAAAGAGGAAAAATGCTTTCTATCAAATCTTTTTCATACCTAAAGATCGAACCCCAGACGTTTGTTAAAGATAGGGAATCCTATTCACCGCACTAGCTAAACTTTGATGGTAATGAACTCCATTTCTAAGTAAAATTTAACCAATTTTATCCTCCATTAACTATACTAGGACATAAAATATAAGTCTAATAAAAAGTAAACTAAAAGAAAAAGAAGAAACAAATATCCATGAGCCACTATATTAATCCTACTACTATGACCTAATAATACTAGGAATCTGTAGATGAGATGACGTAGCTTTGATGTTTGACTGCAGAAATCTGTATTATATTAATAGCTCTTCTGTCATCTTGAAAATGATCTTGATTTTAGCCATTCCCAAATTATTTGAGATTTCTTAATTGATTTTTCTACTAGCATACGTCAAGTGACAACCCAAATGTACTCATATATCTCTACAATTAAACGATAAATAATATCCACAATATTTACTCTATTTTTTTCCACTCCGAGTTTGTACAGGTGCCCGTTAATAAGGATTTGCATTGCGTAACATCCACTAAAGAAAAAAAAAAAAATTTCGTATTAATTAAGGATAAAATGAATTTTATTATTCCATCATAATCCTATGGTGATCACTTTATCATTATTAAATGTTACATAATATATAATATGTATTATTTGTACATTATGCCTCTTTACATATTGCAAGAACATAGACAAAAGCCACATATATAGTATACACTATCACTGTAAATATGTTTGTACCCAAACAAAATTTCTTATTCCAAGGCCGTAGATGGCTTATTAAATAGCAACACTAGTCTTAAACTTGACTTGATCAAAATATAATTTTTGATGGGTATTATTATCCTAACGTGCAAGGTGGCAGGAAAATTAATTTTAGTCCCTTTAAATTTTAATGACGTATAGGAAGGAAAATGAAAGTGAAAATAAGCTTTCACGTGAATGTTTGTTTCAGTAACTAATTGTCACATAATATAACAATGATTATTTCTTTTAAATTTGTACTTGTTCTTGTTTCTTCCTCTTTATTCATCTTGTTTATTTTTTTTAATTTGGAAAGTTGGATCTGGCGGACACGTGAATCAAACAGACAAATTTTATTTAACTTAAAACAAAAGATTGTGTGATTTAAAATTAAATTAAATTAATGGAGTTTCGGCCAAGCTTATTACGATCGGGCAAAAACAATGAATTCCCAAAATTAATGCATGAATCAGAAAAATAATTGAATTTAGAATAAAGTGCCCAGTGTTTAAGATTTAAAGCAGAGAAAAGTGATTTTCCAACCAAGCTTGTCGCGGACCTGACTGGAAATTGGATTTCCAAAAATTTGCAAATTTAATTAAAGAGGAAAAACGTTTGTATTAAAGTAAAATTCCGCATGTTTAAAATATATCTAACTATTTTTGGTGAGGAAATTATTTTTGGTGTGGTAATTTTTCAAGTGATAGTTTAATGGTCGAATATATGTCGAATGTACGTGGAACGAATATACAGTAACATATACATGATATTCAAAACACATATAACAATGTAATTATATGTTTTGTGTATATCAATTGTACGTAATTGCCTAATTATATACAACATGATTGTATGTTTTGTGTATGTAAATTTTGATGTTTTTACCGGATTGTATATATTTTGTTCAAAAACTTATTGCTACTTTTCGAAATACAAGTCTTCTGCTAAATAAGGAAATTTAGGGCCCTAATTTTGTATCTCCCGGAAAAAATACCGAACAAATTTGTAAAACCAACGTAGCGCTTGGGCTTGAGCAACTTTAAGCCATCAAGTAGCAAATTTTCCAATATTCTATTTCTATCAATCCAAGTCCAAATAGTTCTACAACATAATTGGGAACAACTGCCAAAATTCTGCTTTAATTTGTTCATCATTTTCTCACACTTGTCTACTGTCATCTTCCTTCCCTTTGTATCAAATTCTGTGACATGGACATCCAACATTTATAGAATCCAAGTATCAGTTCGGGTATAAGCATAATAATCAAGATTAATTGCATCTCAAGAGATGTAGTATGATAGATATTAGATCCATTTTCTTTAATTAGAGATTTCGGATTTGAAGTCAAGAGAACGAAAACATTTCATTAGAAGTGTTTTCGTCGAATCTTAACAGTTTCAAATGCTGACTTTTCTATGGAGCTTTAGCTGTTTTACCCATTCAGTGGGTTCACTTAACACTATCAGATCCTACTACGTCATTAACCCATTCCCATATTATTTGAGGTTTCTTAATTGACTTTTCTATTAGCATACTTCAAGTGACAACCCGAATGTACTCATATATCTCTAAAATTGTAAACAAATAATAATATCCACAAATATTTATTCTAAATTTTTTCACTCGAGTTTGATACAGGCCCCACTAATAAGGTCCACTAAAGAGAAAAATATTTTTTATCATAATCTTTTTCTTATCTACAACTCAAACTTGAAATTTCTAATGTATCCATATCCACCACAACTCTGTGGTAATCACTTTATCATTACTTGTTGCATAACATATACTCTTGAATTGCAATAGAACATAGACAAAAGCCTCATATACATTATGAAAGTACAGAGGGGAGGTGAATTGTCGATTTCTTTTTTTGTATCCTAAGTAATTGACTAGTTTACTAATTAGTCGACTGAAAATAAAAAAAGAATATAACTTAAAGCAGAAGTAAAGTGCAGGAATTAAAGACACTCAGAATTTTTATACTGGTTCAGATTCAATGTGAATCGTACTCCAGTCCCCTTGGGTTACAAGGGTGTTTTCTCTTCAAAGCTCCTAGAATAATTTCGTATAATTGTGTTGATGTTATCTCCGAACACCAACTCACTTTTGGTTCTAAGTACGCTCGTGATATTTTAGATGCAATGCCTCACAAATATTTTCTCTCCCTTTCTTCTCTCTACTTATTGCACAATAAACTTCACTTAGATTACAATGCTTGTTTAGAGTAGAACAAAGAGTACGAAATTGGTTTGATCAAAGTATATCCGCTTCAAGACTGGTACAGATGTATATATACTTTGTGAGGTCTTCTTGACTCTTAATTGATGTGAATCTTGAGAGATTGCAGACCCATGGGAGTTGATCCGTGAAAGGAATCGTAGAGTGATTCTCTCCAAAAATAAGGTGGTGCTTCCATTGATTTGCCTTGACTTGTGGTCTTAATAGGCTTTTCCTTCGCTGAGTAGATCTTTCTGTTATTCGATCAATCAAACTTAGATCCCTTGATTCAGGCTTTTAACTGTCTTTCTTTGATGGAGGAATCTTCAGTGAATAGTTTCGCAATCTTGGCTTCCTTTAATTTGGCTCCTTCCTATAATATCCTCCATCAATCTGCTGTCAAATCCTTGATTGATTTTTTCTTCAGATTTTTGTTACTCCTTCCTTTTTCGTCTCTAATCTTTGATAGTCTTCCTTTCCTTTGCTCTTGGAGTGTTTCTGCACATAAAAGATGTGTTATTTGCATCATTATAATAAAGTAGATCTAACAATCTCCCCATTTGTAATGACCCGATTGGTCATTTGAGCTTTAAGGTTCCGTTCGGTGGTTCGAGGTCTTGAGTAGCTTCCTATTGTGTATTATGACTTGCGTGCATGCTCGGATTTGATTTTCAGATGATTCGGAATGAATTTGGATGAGTAATTCTCACTTTAGAAGCTTAAGTTGAAAATATTGACCGAGGTTTGACTTTTGTAAAAATGATCCCATAGCGGTGTTGTGATGGATCCGATAGGTTCGTATCGTGCTTTTGGACTTGGGCGTATGTCCGAAATTGATTTCGGAGGTCCGTAGGTTGATTTGTGTTGTTTTTTGCTGAAAGTTGGCAATTTAAAGGCTTAGAATTCTTATAAGTTTGACTGTGGGTTGACTTCATAGCTATCGTGATTGGATTTATGATTCAAGACTTGGAATACGTCCGTTTTGTTATTTGGAACTTATCCGCAAAGATTGGCATCATTCCGAGTTGATTTGATAGGAATCAGACGCGCAATTGTGTTTTTAAAAGTCCTTGAGTTTCATGTTGAATACATGTGTTTTGAGGTCTGATTCATGATTTCGGATGTTATTTTGATAATTTGATTGCGCGAGCAAGTTTGGGTTATATTCTTAGACTTGTGTTGATGTTTGGTTTGGAGCCCCGAGGCCTCGGGTGAGTTTCAAGGTGGCTAGAGTTTAAGTTCTGCTGGTTTTGCGTAGATGCCTCAGGTCTCGCATTTGCGAGATTAGGATCGCAATTGCGATATTAATATGTAGTCTGCTAGGTTCGCAAATGCGAACTCTCGCATTTGCAATATTAGGATCACAATTGCGATATTAAGTTGTAGTCTTCTAGGTTTGCATTTGCCAACCAAGAGTTCGCATTTGTGAAGGTGGGGCTGGGCAAGCTTTCTCACATTTGCAATCAGTTAGGTCGTATTTGCGAACATTATGTCGCATTTACGACTGTAGCAGGTATGTGGATTCTGCGCTTTTGCGATTGATTTCTCGCATTTGCAGGGTTCGCATCTGCAAACCCCAGGTCGCATTTGCAAACTCTAGGTTGCATTTGCGACACCTGCGACTGGACAAAAAGCTGAGGGATGGGATTTTTAGTCTCATTTTCATATTTTGCAACCCTAGACTCGGTAGGAGGCGATGAAGAGGGATTTTTATCTACAAACTTTGGGTTAGTGATTCTAATCAATTTCTAATTATATTCCATCAATATATCTTTGATTTTAACCCCAAGATCATGTGAATAAGTGAAAAATTGTCAAGTTTTTGAAAAATAAAAATTTGAGTTTTGAGAGTCGATTTGGACTCGTATTTTGAAACGAATCACATATATGAAGTCGTGGGATTATGGGTAGTCGGAATCTACCATTGGACCCGAGTTTTGACCGGACGAGCCCGGGGTTGACTTTTGAGAAATTGTGTAAAGATCATAACTTTAATTATTGGAATTGATTTCTCTTGCATTATTTGATGTTATTGAGTCGATTTTTGTTAGATTTGAGTCGAGCGGAGGTGAACTGTAAAGGAAAAGCTATTTTAGATTGTTGATTGAGGGCTTTTGAGGTAATTATCTTGCCTAACATTGTGTGGAGGAAAATACCTTGTAGGGATTGGTTTGTTTGTACTATTTGAACAACGTGAAAGACGTGTGCACGAGGTGAAGAGTGTGTACATGGCTTACATGTAGAAATTTGACCAGCTTAGACTCTTAGGTTCGTATGTACATTAAAATGAAGTTGTTTATCATGTTAAATCCCCCATTGCTAAATTCACCCTTACGTGTCTTATTTGAGGCCGATTGTTTCATGTCCTACCCTTTATTGCCAAATATACTCTTATATGCCTAAATTAAAGTTGTTATCTCTTTCGTAGTTGTTATCCATAATTGAAGTTATTGTTATCTCTTCCGTTGATGACTTATCCTTAATTGAAGTCATTGTTATATGTTATCTCTTATCGTTGTTATATGTTATCTCTCTTATCGTTGAGTTGTACTTATTTGGAATCATTGTTACTCACTATCTCTCTCGTTGTTGAGTCATTCTTATTTGAAACCATTATTACTTGTCATGTCTTTCATTGTGAGCTCGTTCTTCCATTTCTTTTTGTTTTGTAATTCTTGTGTTGATTTACTTGCCGTACTCTCATGTTTATTATTGTTGTTGTTGTTGTACTCAGTATTGTTGAGCCGGGGGCTATGTGTGGTTGTGGTACTGAAATTGTTTTAAGGAAATATTGTGGCATATGGGCACATGTGGTGCGAGTTGTTATATTGTGTTGTTATGTTTTGGTACACATGATACTGTTGAGAGGATTGCCGGGGTGTTCGCACGTGAGTTATCCGTACTATTATTATTACTATTATTATTATTATTATTATTATTATTATTATTATTATTATTATTATTATTATTATTACTACTACTACTACTACTACTATTATTATTATTATTATTATTATTACTACTACTACTACTACTATTATTATTATTATTATTATTATTATTATTATTATTATTGATATTTGCACATGCGGCGTGACAAAGCGGGATATATATATGCATATTGTGCATGTGGCGAGACAAGGTGGGAATACTATTATGCGCGTGTGGCTAGACAAGGCAGGCATTTACTTTATTGTTACGCACGTGGCGAGACAAGGGGGCTATGTCGGAGATGATTTGTGATGACTTGTGATGGCCTGGGGCCCTTATTATTGATGATATTTGTGTAGTGGTGTGCCTACCTTGTGTGAGTTATGCATTTTACGTTTTGTTGTGTTGTTTCCTATGTGCCATTTGTTGTCTCTACTCTTTCTTGTTGACATTTTTGTGATAGAACACTTGCACAAGCATACACGTAATTAATGACTCATATCGATTTAAGTAGCTGAATCCTGATGTTTATTGATCATTTACATGTATTCTCGTTTACTTGCCTTCTGTGTGAAAGTTGTACTATTGGCACGTGAGTTGTCCGCGTGGTTATGAGTTATTTTTATTGCTGGCACGTGAGTTGTCCGTGCGGGTATGAGATATTGTCACTCCCTTAGCACGTGAGTTGTCCTTGCAAATATAAGGTATTAATGATATTGACACGTGAGTTGTCCGTGCGGTTATGATTTGTAATGTGGGCACAAGATGCCAACTGATTAGGGTTCGTGAACTGGGACTCGTGATTTGTGATTATGAGGTGTGGTACCTCAGGGATATTCTTGAATTTATCTTGTGTGAAAGCGGTAGTTCTTATTGAGTTGTTACTTATTTTTCTTACTTGGTTTCACCGCACTTAAACTGTATTCAGCTTAATCTATAGCATTATTACCTGTTGTGCCTCGTTGCTAATTGTTACTTCTAGTTTTCTATTGCAAGTATTGTTTTGTTATTTTTATCATGCTTAGCTTTATATTGGTATTGTTCCTTATTATTTTCACGTCATACTTGTACAGGTTATCAAGACTAGTAGGTGTCTTGACTGTTCCTTGTTACTATTCCATTGAGGTTAGTCTTGATACTTACTAGGTACCGATGTGGTGTACTCATGTTACGCTTTCTGCACATTTTTGTGCAGATCCAGGTACTTCGGAGTTTGTTGATCACTAGATAGCTGATCAGATATTACTGTGGAGACTCAAGGTATACCTGTCATCGCGTTCGCAGGCCTCATTGTCACCTTCTGAAGTTATTTTGTACAGTTTATTTCTTTTCCGTAACGGTTGTACTTAGAAATTTCCTAGTGATCTTAATAGAGCGTATGAATTGTACTACTGATTTTGGGATGCTATATATCTACCTTGGATTTTGGGCTTATTATAGAAATTTCTATCTCATGATTAATAGTTATTTGGTTAAAATCTGTTATTAAATCAATAAGTGTTAGGCTTATCTAGTCTTAGAGACTAGGTGCCAAGTTAGTATCAGAGCTCTAGGTTCATAGGTGCTACGAGTTATAAGCGAGTTTAGTAGAGTCTTGCGGATCGGTACAGAGACGTCTGTACTTATCTTCGAGAGGCTACAGAACTGTTAGGAGACTTCACTTCTTTCATTCCTATCATGTGATTTTATTGATTTTAGAGTTTTAGCCTTTGTCATTCTATTCTCTCACAGATGGTGAGAACATGAGCTGCACTTACTAATGACTCTGCTCCTAGAGCTGGTGTTGCTAGGGGTCGGGGCAAAAGCAGAGGTAGAGGCTGAGTAGGACCATGTGCTATAGCTAGAGCACTTGCTAGAGCAGCAACTGAGGAGTCACCAGTAGCTCTGATTAGGGACACGGTGCTTGTTGCTACTCTGGGACTTCAGGAGACTTTAGCGTAGTTCTTAAGCATGTTTGGTACATTGGCTCAGGTGGGATTATTCCGGTTGCACTAGCTACTTCACAGACCGGGGGAGGAGCTCAGACTCCACCCGCCCGCACTTTAGAGCAGCGAGTCCACATTGGTTAGATTCCAGGTGTCATGCTAGCACAACCTGTTATTCCGGTTCAGCCTAAGGCTAAGGGCGTCTGAGGAGGAGCAGCTGAGACTTGAGAGATTCAAGAAGTATCATCCTCCTATTTTCAATGGCTTAGCTTCAAAGGATGCACATGGTTTTCTAGAGAAGTGACATTGTACTTTCCGTACCATTGGTATTGTAAAGACGATTGGGGTTGCTTTTACTGCATTCCAGCTGTCGGGAGCAGCGTATCAGTTTTGGAAGGATTACGAGGAGGGTAGCTTAGCCGATGTAGCTTCACTTCATGGACTTAGTTTTCAGAGATGTTCTTGAGAGAGTTTGGTCCCCAGACCCTTCAGGATACTTGGCGTGCAGAGTTCGAGCAGCTACGCTAGGGTACTATGTCAGTGTAGAGTATGTTCTTAGATTTAGTGATTTGTCCAAGCATGCACCTGCTTTGGTTTCTACAGTTAGAGAGCGAGTCCACAGGTTCATTGAGGGGCTTAGTTATGGTATCTGATTCAGCATGGCTCGGGAGCTGGAGATGGATGTTCCATTTCAGCAGGTAGTAGAGATAGCTCACCGATTAGAGGGAACGCCGGGTTGGGGGAGAGAGGGCAGGGAAACTAAGAAGCCCTGTGGACCGGGAGGATCTATTGATCCTTATTTTGGAGGCAGGGTACGTCATGGTAGAGGTTTTGTGGGTTAGCTAGTTTAGTTTGCACTTCAAGCTTCACGCGGTGTTTTAGATATCCATGGGTCTTAGAGTACCCGTACCGGCAGCTTCCACAGCCACGTCAGCGGAGAGGTTGCTTTGAGTGTGGAGATACCAGCCACATGGTGAGAGATTGTCCTAGACTCCGGACAGATGTGTCACAGCGGGATATTCAGGCTATGAGTTCTGCTTTAGTTGCTGCTATACCCGCACCGCCAGCTAGGGGTGGAGGTCAAGCGAGTAGAGGTCGCCCTAGAGGGGGAGGCCGGGCCCATTGTTACGCTCTTCCTGGTTGGGCAAAGGTTGATGCACTAGATAATGTCCTTACAGGTATGGTTTCAGTTGAGTATAGAGATGCTTTTGTGATATTTTGATTCGCTCCCATTTACTGGTAAGATTCATCCTACCTTGCTTCATATATGGTTTCGTTTTGTGGTTCTTGTACTCTGTTTATATGTTCTCGCCAGTTGAGAATTTTGTTGTGATAGCCGTGTCTATCGTTCTGGTTTGGTTGCTATTGTAGGTTATGAGACTTGGGTGGACTTTCTGTTAGTTAAATATAGTAGGCTTTTATGTGATTTTTAGGTGGTTTGACCACGATTTATGATCTAGGTGTTCTACAGGTATGAGAAGTTTGTTTCGTCTTATGGTTTTGGTTCTACGGGGTTAGTTGGTAGAGTGTCTTAAGGATAGGGACCTAGTGTTCTTTATGGATAGGTGTGTTTGTGCTGGGTTATGCGCCACGGTGAGGTCATATTAAGGTAAGATTTGTGGTGGTTGTTGCGTGTATCTTGCTTCTTCCTTGTGGATAGGATCCGTAGTATGGTATCAGTGGGGAGTTGTGCTTGTTTGGGCTTGTTTGACGGTTCTCTCATATGTTCCTCTTTTCCTATCCAGTCATATTCGAGTTGTGCTTGTTGGGTTTGGATTGCGACGTATGTGCCCAGGTGGCATTTGAGGTGGCTTGTTGATTGGATGAGTAGTTATGAGCTTCGCATGTTTCTGGCATTATTTTCAGCGTTGTGAAGGTTTGGAACAAGGTTCTAGTCATGAGTCTGTTTGCAGGTACCGGGCTTGATAATGGGTAGCTATTGTGGTCAAAGTTTTTGCTATGGGCATATGGATGATGTGTTATGTCGTGTGGTTATACCTTTTAGGTGCATGCATGAGCCGTTGTATCTAGTTAAGGGTTTTACAGTGGGTTTCTGTGATAATAGGGCCCTTTGTAGATGTGGAGAAATCAATTCTAAGGCTTATCAGCATGAGTGAAAGGAATAATCTGGGGTCGAGATGGTGTTGTCGGACTTGTATGGATTGGGGTGACGTAGGATCACTTGTGTGTATGTGTGCGGTGAGTATATAGAGTGATTTGATGGTTTGGGAAAGACTCTTGGCACATCTGAGGACGAATGTTTGTTTAAGAGGGGGAGAATGTAACGCCCCGATCGATCATTTTGAGCTTTAAGGTTCCGTTTAGTGGTTTGAGGTCTTGAGTAGCTTCTTATTGTGTATTATGTTACGACCCAATTTAGGATTTGTGACCGGCGCTTAGGAGCAAGTGCTCCCAAGTAAGCCTCATCGGAAATTCTACAGAAAATCGGACAGAGTTTCCCCTGTTTTTGGACCATCCGAAAATTTCCTGTCTGAAATCAACAACCAAACATCCTAATATCAACCAAACAATTGACAACTTGTCAATTAACCAATACAAGTTCCCAATACAACTAACCAATTAACTAATAGAAATACTAATCTATCTCCAACTTGAATAAAGGGAAACGATACTCGACATAAAACCATAATAATGAAAGAATACGCATAACACTAAATAATGACTATGGAGCGACTCTAAGAGTTCAATAAAAAGACTATAACAATTAGAAAATCTATGCCCACGCGAACAAGTGCGAGGCTCACCGAGAAAATATCAACTCGTGCGCTCTAATTAACGAGATCCTCGCCTGCGTCAACTGTTGTCTCTGTAAAACAATTAGCGGGGAATGAGTCGCTAGCTCAGTGAATAATAATACTTAACCACAACCGTTTTTATTTGGGGATAAGTCAGAAAACATGCTAATATCTCAAAGAGAAAATAACATAAAAATGCCCTTTCAGAAACAATAAATAATTTTTAGTCTCATCACGCTTTTCTTGTAGTAAAATATAATCAATAATTCAGTAATAAGCTCGGTAACCACTGTATAATATCAGTATTCATATTTTGGGAGGTTTCAATGAACGGATCATGTAATCGGTATAACTATGGACTTCTTTACCAGAAGTCATATATAACGGTAGTCCCTACTCGAGGGAAATCGGTAACGGTATGCTAGTTCTACCTTCCCACTAGCGAGGGCTATAACTGTAATCGGTAATCTGTAAATACAAGGTGCACCAGGTCTAACGAACCCGCCGTTAGCTACGGGATCCTTCAATGTCTACTCCCATTTATACTTGTCTTTGTAATCCGTATATACTCGTAATAAAAAAACTATTTTAAAACAATATAGGGCATATCGGTTCTTATCAATCATATAATTTCATTCGGTAACGGTAATCATATCTCAAGTAACAATAAAACATATCTGGTGACAGTGAGAATATTTATAACAACTGTAATCATCTCAAATAATTATTTCGGTATCATATCGAGTAAAGGACTTATCCCACATGAAAATTTCAAAATAATCGATAACATGTTCATATTAAAAATAATCTGTAAATCATGCAAGTTATAAAAATACAAATTGTGGTAAGATTACTACTCACAGTACACGTGTCGAATTACTAAGCGCGCCACCTCGAACAATCGTACAAATTGTTTGGATCAATCTATATTATCACAAACAAGAGTATAAGGGTCAACATCATGACTACCAACATAAACGACTGCTATTTTATGCAATTTCCCCTTAATTCCTTTTTGAATAACCTCAATTAGGCTGCCATGTCCGTATCAAACTAATTCTCTGTAATTCCTTCATGTCACCAATTCAACAACTAATCAATTTTTTTTTATTATAAAACTCGTATTTAATACTATTCCCTAGAATTAAAGACCAACTAAATACCAATATTATAATGGAAGAGTTAAACAATATAAAACTAAAATTCTTCCAGAATACTCACTTTGCTAGTTTGGTAGTTACTTGTTACAATTCTTGATGCCAAATAGAGCACTTTTTGTTCAAGAAAAACAACGGGTGCGTCTTGTTCTTCTTCAACTCTCGCGTCCCCGTCTCTCCAGGCCAACAATTTGATTTTTGATTCCAAATTGATGCTAACTTTTTCTCGTTCCCACTTTGCTTACCAATTAGATTGTAAACGTTTTCCCCTTTTTGTCTAATGGCTTCGGCCTTTGTTTGTCTTATATATAATTTTTTTTTTTTTTTTTAATCCTACTAAGTGAAGGACTCAAATCCCTTTTTGGTTTTTGTTTGACTAGGTTTTCTTCTCTTTTTTTTTGTTTTATTAGTTTAATTTGTTTCTTTATTTTTCCTTTTTATTTTGGACTTAAATTATTTCTAAATGTCCAATATATCCTCACTTAAAATATTGGGGTATTACATATTATGACTTGCGTGCATGCTTGGATTTGATTTTCGGATGATTCAGAATGAATTTGGATGAGTGATTCTCACTTTAGAAGCTTAAGTTCAAAATATTGACCGAGGTTTGACTTTTGTGGAAATGACCTTATAGCGGTGTTTTGATGGATCGAATATGTTCGTATTGTGATTTTGGACTTAGACGTGTGCCCGGAATCGATTTCAGAGATCCGTTGTTTGATTTGTATTGTTTTGCCAAAAGTTGGCAATTTAAAGGCTTAGAATTTTTATAAGTTTGATCGTAGATTGACTTCATAGCTATCGTGTTTGGATTCTGATCCGTGACTTAGAATATGTCCGTTTTGTCATTTATTATGCGCAGAGTTTGGAATCATTCTGAGTTGATTTGATAGGAATCAGATGCGCGGTTGTGTTTTTTGAGGTTCTTGAGTTTCATGTTGAATTCATGTGTTTTGAGGTCCAATTCATGATTTCGGATGTTATTTTGATAATTTGATCGCATGAGCGTGTTCGGGTTATGTTCTTAGACTTGTGTTGATCTTTGGTTGGAGCCCCGAGGGATCGGGTGAGTGTCGGACGCATAGCAGAGTGTTGGATAGTGTTTAAGTTCTGCTGGTTTGCATAGATGCCTCAAATCTCTCATTTGCAAGATTAGGATCGCAATTGCGATAATAAGCTATAGTCTGCTAGGTTCGCATTTATGAACCAAGAGTTTGCATTTGCGAAGGTGGGGCTAGGAAAGCTTTCTCGCATTTGCGATCAGCCAGGTCGCATTTGCGAGGTGTCTATTGTTCGCATTTGCGAACATTATGTCATATTTGCGCCTATAGCAGGGATGTGGGTTCTTCGCTTTTGTGATTGATTTCTCGCATTTGCATTTGCGACACCTGCAACTGGACAAAAAGCTGATGGACGAGATTTTTAGTCTCATTTTCATATTTTGGATCCCTAGACTCGGTAGGAGGCGATTTTGAAGAGGGGTTTTCATCTATAAACTTTGGGTAAGTAATTCTAATCTATTTCTTATCATATTACATCAATATATCTTATATTTTAACACCAAAATCATGTGAATCAAAGTGAAAATTTGTGAAACTTAGTCACGTTTTTGAAAAATAAGAATTTGAGTTTTGAGAGTCGATTTGGACTCGGATTTTGAAACTAATCACATATATAAACTCGTGGGCTCATGGGTAATGGAATCTAACATTGGACCTCGGTTTTAACTGGCCGAGCCCGGAGTTGACTTTTGTTGACTTTTGAGCAATTGTGTAAGGATCATAACTTTAATTATTGGAATTGATTTCTCTTGCATTATTTGATGTAATTGAGTCGATTTTGTTTAGATTTGAGCAGAGCGGAGGTGAATTGTAAAGGAAAAGCTATTTTAGAGTGTTGATTGAGGGCTTTTGAGGTAAGTATCTTGCCTAACGTTATGTGGGGAAACTACCCAGTAAGGATTGGTTTGTTTGTACTATTTGAACAACGTAAAAGACGTGTGCACGAGGCGACGAGTGTGTACACGGCTTATATGTGGAAATTTGACCGGCTTATACTCTTAGGTTCTAATGTACATTAAAATGAAGTTGTCTATCATGTTAAATCCTCCATTGCTAAATTCAACCTTACGTGTCTTATTTGAGGTTGATTGCTTTGTCCTACCCTTTATTGCCAAATATAGTCTTAAATGCCTAAATTGAAGTTCTTACCTCTTTTATTGCCATGTTATCTCTTTCGTAGTTGCTGTCCTTAATTGAAGTTATTGTTATCTCTTCCATTTTTGACTTATCCTTATTTGAAGTCATTGTTACCTGTTATCTCTCTTATCGTTGAGTTGTACTTATTTCGAAGCATTGTTACACAATATGTCTCTCATTGTTGATTCATTCTTATTTTAACCATTATTACTTGTCATGTCTTTCATCGTGAGCTCGTTCTTCTTTTTCTTTATGTTTTATAGTTCTTGTGTTTACTTGGCGTATTCTCGTGTTTAATATTGTTGTTATTGTATTCAGTGTTGTTGAGCCGGGGGCTATGTGTGGTTGTGGTATTGAAATTGTTCTAAGGAAATGTTGTGTCATATGAGCACATGTGGTGCGAGTTGTTATATTGTGTTGTTATGTTTTGGCACACATGATACTGTTGAGAGGATTGTCGGGGTGTTTGCCCGTGAGTTGTCCGTGCTATTATTATTATTATTAATATTCACACATGCGACGTGACAAGGCGGGATATATATATATATATATATATATATATATATATATATACAGGTTGCGCATGTGGTGAGACAAGGCAGGAATATTATTATGCTCGTGCGGCGAGAGAAGTCGGGCATATACTTTAATGTTGCGCACGTGGCTAGATAAGGGGACCTATGTCGGGGATGATTTGTGATGACTTGTGATGGTATGGGGGCATTGTTATTGATGATATTTGTGTAGTGGTGTGCCTACCTTGTGTGAGTTATGAATTTTAAATTTATTTGTATTGTTTCCTATTTGCCATTCGTTGTCTCTGCTCTTTCTTGTTGACATTTTTGTGATAGAACACTTGCACAAGCATAAATGTAATTAATCTCTCAAATCGATTTAAGAAGATGAATCCTGATGTTTATTGATCATATACATGTATTCTCGTTTACTTGCCTTCTGTGTGAGAGTTGTACTATTGGCACGTGAGTTGACCGTGCGGTTATGAGTTATTGTTATTGCTGGCACGTGAGTTATCTGTGCAGGTATGAGATATTATCACTCGCTTAGGACGCGAGTTGTTTGTGCAGATATGAGGTATTAATGGTATTGGCACGTGAGTTGTCTGTGCAACACGTGAGTTGTCCGTGCGGATGTGATTTGTAATATGGGCACAAGATGCCAACTGATTAGGTTCGTGAATTGTGACCCGTGATTTGTGATTATTAGGTGTGGTACCTCAGGGAAATTCTTGAATAAATCTTGTGTGAAAGCGGTTGTTCTTATTGAGTTGTTACTTGTTTTCCTTACTTGGTTTTACTGGACTTAAACTGTATTTAGCTTACTCTATAGCGTTATTACCTGTTGTGCCTCGTTGCTAATTGTTGCTTCTAGTTTTCTATTATAAGTATTGTTTTGTTATTTTTACCATGCTTAGCTTTTTATTGATATTTATCCCAGTTAGTTTCATGTTCATACTTGTACAATTTATTAAGACTAGTAGGTTTCTTGAGTGTCCCTCGTCACTACTCCACCGAGGTTAGTCTTGATACTTATTGAGTATCACTGTGGTATACTCATGTTATGCTTTCTGTACATTTTTGTGCATATCCAGGTATTTCAGAGTTTGTTAATCATTGGATAGCTGATCAGGTATTGTTGTGGAGAACCTGGCATCACGTTCGCAAGCCTCAAAGTCACATTCTGAAGTTATTTTGTACAGTTTATTTCTATTCCGGAACAGTTGTACTTAGAAATTTCTTAGTGAACTCAGTAGAGCTTATGACTTGTACTTTCGGTTTTGGGATGTTATATATCTACGTTGGATTGTGGGCTTATTATAGAAATTTCTATTTCATGCTTAATAGTTATTTGGTTAAAATCTATTATTAAGTCAGTAAGTGTTAGGCTTACCTAGTCTTAGAGACTAGACGCCATCATGACATCCTACGGAGGGAAATTGGGGTCGTGACACCCTTTTTGATGATCACAAAATAACAGTGTAATAACACCAGTTTACTTCCCTGTATATTTGTTGACTCTTTATTTGTTATGGTTGACTCCTCCTCAATTTGTGTCTCTTGTAAGTTGTTATAGTCGACTCCCCCTCAGTTGAGCATCCTGTATGTAATATGTTGTAGTCGACTCCCCCTCAGTTGAGCATCCTGTATGTAATATATTGTAGTCGACTCCCGCAATTCGGCACTATAATTTACCTGGAAGTTCCTGGAGACAAAACAACCACAAGGAAATACAAAAGAAATTGCTATTTTTCTCCCCCTTTGGCATCAGCAAAAAGTTATGATAATGCGAAGCATGTTAGCAGCCTATAGCTAACTAATTAAGCATGCGGGAGCAAAAGTGAGTAACTGTCTTAACAGTACAACACATGACCGAATCATCGGTCCCAAAAGAAGCAAAAAAATTATTTTAAGCAACCATGCATCAAACTAAGCCGAAAGTAAGTAAGAGCATACCAGATAGCCTCCTTAAGGTGTTCAAGACTTACGTTGACTGTGACTGAGATCCCATCGTTCCTGTTGTGCACTTCCTTAAAAGCCTTTATTGCATTCTCTGCTGTCTTGAGAATCGGTACTCTTATCTTAGATTTATCAGAGCCTGTCTTCTTTGACACTTCATGGACATCTTTAGTTGTGCTTTGCATAGAGGTTAGAGAGTCCTTGACGACAGTCAATTTGTCATTGATGGAGGCTAGCTTTTCCAAGAGATCAGGATCACCTGCATTGGGGAGAGACACAAAGGCTTTTGCTTTTGAATTTGTAAGAGCATTCCTGGCTTCACCATCTTGCTTACCCAAGTTCCTTTCACAACAATGTCTCCTATGTTAGCGAACGCTCTGGAGTTATATGACTTAGTGACAGTGACATAGGGATAGTTAGCAAGGGAGATGTTGTGGGCTTATAACAGATGGGTAATGACCATACCATAGGAAAAACTCGTAGGATCATCATCACTCTCTATCATGAAATTGATGAACCAAGGGATAGTTCAGCCTTATGTTTAGTTAGAAGACAGTAAAAAAGGAAGGTATCATGTTGGGTAAAGGTAGAGAAGGATCTTTCTCCCCGGAGAAGAGTGGTTGCCACTAGAACACGAGTTTCAAAAAAGACATCACTGGGTCCTAATTGAATGGAAAGGGACTCGAAGGGTGACTCTGCTATACACCTTTTTTCTTGATAAAAAAAAATCTCAAAATCCTCAGGCCAAGTATTCTTAAACAGCGTAGAGAAACCAGAACACTTACACTGAAAAATAGAGTCAAACAGAGTACAATCCAACACAATGCGTTTACCAAGAACTAAGGTGTCACGACCCCAAATCTCCCACCCTCGGGAGTCGTGATGGCGCCTACTAATGGAAGCTAGGCCAGCCAATAATTAACTTCATTAATGCATTTAACACGTCATTCATAATTTTACAACAAAATTTAATAACAAAAGGCGGAAAATACTTAAATAGCCCCTTGTTTATACAATCCTCCCAAGAACTGGTATCACAGTTTTCACAGACTGTCTAAGAGTACTACATACAATAGTCTTGAAAGAAATAACAAAAATACTGTTTCCGAACTACATGGAATAGCAGTCAAAAGAATAGACAAAGGACACCAAGATCTGCGAACGTCTGCAGTGCTACCTTGGGTCGCCTGAGAATTCACGCAAAAGCTGGAAGTCCTTTACAGTCCGACACCTGCGGCGCCGGTATCTGCACAAAAGAGTGCAGAGTGTAGTATCAGCACAACCGACCCCATATGCTGGTAAGTGCGTGGCCTAACCTCGGCGAGGTAGTGACGAGGCTAGACCGGACTCCAGATAATCCTGTTAAACATAACATACATACATGTATATATATATACATACAACTATGACAGATAATGAATGTACATCAGCAAAATAAACAGAGAAGTTATATAAATATTGCAATATCAAATCGATGAAATCAACAGATCAACAACTTTCAAAGAGGATCATTGCCATTTGGCATTCAACGCAACAATATGAAATGCAATCCATCCTGTGACAAGCGTGGCACCAGCTACGGTCTCTCCACCTATACATGTCACAACAATCACATATACAATGTCTCATTATAGACGTGACACCAGCAACGGTCTCTCCACGTATACAATATCTCATAACAGACGTGGCACCAGCAACGGTCTCTCCACGTATACAATATCTCATAACGGATGTGGCACCAGCTACGGTCTCTCCACGTATACTATATCTCGTGACAAGCGTGGCACCAGCTACGGTCTCTCCACTTATACATGTCACAGCAATCACAAACAACTTCCAACCAATAGACTAATGCATCACATTAACTCCCATTTTGGGAAACAATATCATCAACAACCAACCTGGCCAGGGGAAATAACTTTAACTAGACAACTACTCGACTCATATTTAACTAAATCAATATTAACAATTTACTACTACTTATGTTTATCGATTAACCTTTCCCCAACCCGTCTATATTTAAACCTAGACACATTACTATTGTTATGACACCGGACTCTTTTGGACTCTTATGGACTCCTAAGACACTACCCATGACTTAGACACGAAACCTTTAATTATCTATTAACAATTACTTATTCAACTAGTTCATTATCAATCTAAATTAAAATGAAAGAGATGTTCATATCCATAACCATAATCAATAGGAACATTCACAATGTTCAGCTCGTGTACTAGGCGTACCATCCGCCCTCATTTCATAATATCCTGTGGCAGGCGTGCCACCCGCCCCACACCTATATCACAATAATACCTCGGACATCATCCGGCAATTAGGAACATAATTATCTTTGCATCTCGGCAATGTCACAAATATCGTTCAACAATTATAATGTTAATATGCAACAATTATCAACATACGACCCACGGTCATGTATGACACCAAAGTATAGATACCCGTCACCATACCTATACAAGGTTCTCAACGAGAAGCAATTTAGCACATAGCACATAGTTTCTAGTTCGTCAAGCTAAGGCTAGAACGGGCACTTACCTCGCTTGGCAATGGGATTCAAGGTTTCGACAAACCTTTGCCTTGAAACCTTGCGTCCGAAGGCTCCAAATCTAATCATAAACAATTTATTACGGTTAATACCCATAATGGACACCAATTTCCATTGAAATTCACAAACTTTCCGGGTAAAATCCCGAAATTAAACTCAAAATTGACAGTGGGGCCCACTTCTCGTAATCGTACAAAACCCAAAAAATGTAATGACCCATTCCAATACGAGTCCATGCATATAAAATTTGTCAAATTCCGACACCGGATTGACCTTCAAATCCAAATTTTTGTTCTTGGAAGATTTGGAAGAAAAAATCTGATTTTTCTTCCATAGATTCATGGATTCATGATGTAAATGAGTATGGAATCATGATCTATGAAGGATTTATGATAAAGAACACTTACCCGATGTTTTCCTTGAAAATCGCTTCAAAAATCGCTTCAATCCGACCTCCATAGCTCAAGATATGTTAAAATGACCAAAACCCCGTTTTATAGACCCCATTCTGCCTCCAGCGCCATGGGGGTCGCCGGGCGCTACTTCCAGTGGCCTCCGCGACCTTCACTGCCTCGGGCGCTCTGGACGGCGCCGGGCGCTGTCCTGGGCGCTGGAATTTTTCCCTGACACAAAATAGGCATAACTCTTCATACGATGTCCGAATTGGACGATTCTTTTTGCTATGGCTCCGAAATTTCGATACGGATCTAACGCTTCAAATAAAACTGAATTTGGAGTTCATTTTCATAATATAATACCACTTTTTCTTGAAGGTACGACATCGACACCTTCTTGAATGCCAAAATTAAACTCCATCCACCATCCAAAATCCACCCGAGACCCTCGGGACTTCACCCCCACATGCCAACATGTCCCATAACATTATTCAAACTTGTTCCAACCTTCGGAACATTCAAATTAACATCATAACATCAAATTCGCACTGGATTCAAGCCTAAGGACCTCAAAATTTTCTAATTCGCTCTTTTGATCTAAACTCGACCAAACCATGTCCGAATGACCTGAAACTTTGCGCACAAGTCATAAATTACATGTAGAAGTTACAGCAACTTTCGGAATTCCATTCCGACCCTCGGATCAAAATCTCGCCTATCAACCGGAAATCGTCAAAATTATAACTTCACCAATTCAAGCCTAATTCTACACGGGACCTCCAAAACTAATTCCGATCACTCTCCAAAGTCATAAATCCTCTCCGGAAACTAACCGAATCATCAAAATTCACATCCTAGCCTTCTAACTCATAAGTCAACATACGGTTGACTTTTACAACTTAAGTCTTTTTTGAAGGAGACTAAGTGTCTCATTTCTTACCGATTTCACTCTGAATGCAACTTATTCAACTTGATTTCATACAATATAGATAACGAAATAAAACGGGTCATCACATAAGGACTCTAACTTGTCAGGTTTGGTAGAACGAAGGTTAACATAGAACATTTTCACTAGAGATTCATATACCTTTAAGGCAGACAAATAATGTTTTTCCATCCCTAGAAGTGGAAGAGTTCCTTGACCTTGCAGATAAGGCTCTCCATGACATTTTGATCAATGACTCTTCCATGGGCTACAAGTTTGTCTTTGAAAGCTATGAAGTCGTCCCTATTAGGTGTGTCCCAGAAATGAGGTTTGAATCTAGAGAGCTTTAGAGGTCAGCTTTAGGCTTTTTGGGCGTGAATGTTTCAGGGATATCTTCCATAGGTCGTTTCCCTAGGGCTTTTTCATTAAGGCTATGCGCAGCACATTATTGTCACGACCCCAATTTCCATCCGTAAGATGTCTTGATGGCACCTAGTTTCTACGACTAGGTAAGCCTAACATTTAATAATAAATTAACAAGAATAGTCAACATGAATACTAGAATAGAACTAAACAACTCATATAGCCTTCTAAAACAGAATCTCAATAATAACTTTCCCAAAACCGGTGGAACTGAGTCATAAGCTCTACAGAGTAATACTAGAATGTCTACAACATTACTGTCTGAATAAAAACACAAGGAGTAAACATAAGGGAAGGTGACTCGAGGCCTGCGGACGCCAAGCAGGTATACCTTGAACTCTTTGAATAGCTGCTAACAGTCAATCATTATCGTCCGGCATGAGCAGGAGTACCTGGATCTGCACAAAAAGATATACATAATCGTAGTATGAGTGCACCACAACTGTATCCAGTAAGTATCTAGCCTAACCTCGGTAGAGTAGTGACGAGGCTAGGTCAAGACACGTATTAGGATATGAATAAACAATATGAAAAATATATAAGGGTAAATAATGGAAGGCGGAGAAATAACTGATACGGAACAAGTGAAAGCATGAATTAATACCGGAATGTAAGCATAGAAATAACATAAGAAATCAAATAAAGTGAACCCACAATGATCATATACGGACAATAACTGATAGAACAAGGAAGAACAAAACAACAAAAGGTGTTCTCACCAAAAATCTTTGCAACATGAGATAAACAACAAGAAGCACAACGAGGTACCGTCTTGTGTACAATAAGAATCACAACCGAGGTACTTCCTCGTGTATATATCAAGAATCATAATCGAGGTACCGCCTCGTATTCATAATTTACAATCTCAATCACAATCTTTCCTCATACCGCCACGTGAGCCTTACATTTAAGTAGTTTTGAAAATATTTTTGCTCGAAATAGCTACACATACTTTATCCCCCCCTACAAACAACACGCACATAAGTCCCACCTTATGCCGCCACATGCACATTAACCGCTAGCTTTATACCGCTGTCAATATCACTTTACAATAACAACTCGCACCACAAGTGCCCATATATCACAACTTTCCAACAATCAACAATATCAATGTTTCCACCATAATAGCCCATGGCTCCACCACAACGTCTACAAAAGTATCAACAATAACAATGAATGTAAAATTCTCAACAAGAAAGATATCTCAACAAGTGACAACTTCGCCTCAAAATGATACGACTTTCACAACTTCAACACGAATAACTCAACAATGGGAAAAATAATGTGTAACCACGAACTAAATACAAATAACTTACAATGGAAGAGATAACATGACTTCAAATAAGAATAATAGCAACGAAAGAGATAACTTGAAACAATGACTTCAAATAATGATAATCAACAATGAAAGAGGTAACATGTAACAATAAAAGGGGCAAAAAGTTCAACTAAACCATGAGAGCAATTTATCAAGTAGGATGTAGAACAAGTGTTAAACAAGTCATTTAAGGAATGTAAGGATTGACTAACATAAGTAAGAATATATTGACTATGAGAATTTAGAACATGATATGACATTCCAATTAAAGCATGGAAAAAGTCTAAGTAGCCTAAACTGGTAAAATACCACGTACAACCTGTGTACCCATTCGTCACCTTGTGTACACGGATTTCACATAGAACAAAAGGCATAATCAATCCCAAATCATAAGGGGTAGTTCCCCCACAAAAAGTTAGGCAAGATACTTACCTCAACGAGGCCAATTTAACTCCCAAAAATAGCTCTTCCCCTAAAATTCGCCTCCATGGCACAAATCTAACCAAAATCAACTTAATATCATCAAACAATGCAAGGGAAACAAATTACAATAGATAAAGCTATGATCTTTACACATTTCTCAAAACGCCAACAAAAGTCAAACGGGAGCTCGCCCAATTAAAAAGCGAGTCCAATGGTAGATTCCGACTACCCATGACCCCATGAGTTCATATGTGATTAGTTTCAAAATTTGAAGCCAAATCGACTGTCAAAACTCAAATTCTTATTTTTCAAAAACTTGACTAAGTTTCAAAAATTTTCACTTTGATTCACATGATTTTGATGTTAAAATCTGAGATATATTGATGGAATATGATTGAAAATTTATTAGAATCACTTACCTAAAGTTTGTAGATGAAATTCTCCTCTCTAAATCGCCTCCTACTGAGTCTAAGGTTCTAAAATGGGAGAATATAAGATGAAATCTCGACTTCCGACCCTTATGTTCAGCTGCAGTTATCGCAATTGCGATATGGGTTCGCATTGCGAAGAAAAATCTCGCAATTGCGGCACTGACAAAGTTGGGGAACTTCTCGCAAATGCGAAGATGGGCTCGCAATTGCGAACCCTATTCCCCTCGCAAAAGCGACAGATTAGTTGCAAATGCGAACTACCTAAAATCCTAAATCCCTTCGCAATTGCGATACCTGAGGCCCCCTTGCTAAGCTCGCAATTGCGAACGTGGTGTCTGCAAATGCGATACCTGAAGTATCGGCACACTAGATTCTGCATTCCAGTTCAAAAACCTTTTGAAACATGTCTGAAACTCATTCGAGTCCTCGGGGCTCCAAACCAAACATCCACACAAGTCTAAAAATATCATACGAACTCGCTCGCGCGATCAAAATCCAAAAAGAACATCTAAAACTACAAATTGAACACCAAAATGCATGAATTTCAAAATAAAGTTCGAGAATCTCTAGAATTACAACTAAACGTCTGAAATCTATCAAACCAACTCCAAATGATACCAAAATTTGCAGATAAGTTCTAAATAGCATAGCAGATGTATTCCAAGTCCCAAAATCAAATTCCGAGCTCGATAGTTAATAGCCAACCTATGGTCAAACCTTTCAACTTCAAATTGCCAAATTTCAGCAAAACAACACAAATCAACTTATGGACTTCTAAAATCAATTCGGGGCATACGCCCAAGTCCAAAATCACGATACGAAGCTATCAGAGTCATCAAAACACCGTTCTAGGGTTGTTTTCTCAAAAGTCAAAGTTTGGTCAATATTTCTAATTTAAGCTTCAAAGTCAAAAACCAGACGGTCCAAATCAACCAAAAAGATTCCCGGAATGAAACTAATCAACCCCGCAAATCATAAAATCATAAACACACATGTGTGAAGCATAAAAAGGGTAACGTGGCACAATTTCACAAAATGATCGGTTAGGTCGTTACATTCTCCCCCTCTTAAAATAAATATTTGTCCTCGTATGTCAATCTCATTCTCCTATTTCGCCTCCTCGACCGGGTGACCCCTCCATTGAACCTTTACAGAAGCAATGTTCTTTGATCTCAACTTTTGAGCCTGTCCGTCCAAGATAGCCACTGGCTCCTCAATATAAGTCAAATCCTCGTCCAATTAGACTGTGTTGAAGTCTAAAACATGAGATGGATCACCAGAATATTTCCGGAGCATAGAAACATGGAACACCGGATGAACCACAGATAAACTAGGCGGCAAAGTAAGCTTGTAGGCCACCTCAACAATCCTCTCAAGGATCTCAAAAGGTCCCATATACCTAGGGCTCAGCTTGCCCTTCTTCCCGAATCTTATCACACCCTTCATGGGTGAAACCTGGAGCAAGGCTAGCTCTCCAACCGTAAATGCAACATCACAAACCTTCTGATACGCATAATTCTTCTGTCTAGATTGGGCTGTACGAAGCCGATCTTGGATCAATTTGACCTTATCCAAGGCATCTCGAACCAAATCTATGCCTAATAACTTAGGCTTTCCCGACTCAAACCAACCAACTGGAGAACGACACCGTCTCCCATATAGGGCCACATAAGGAGCCATCTGAATACTCGATTGATAGCTGTTGTTGTAGGCAAACTCCACAAGCGGCAAGAACTGATCCCAAGAACCCCCGAAATCCATAATACAGGTACAAAGCATATCTTCCAATATCTGAGTGGTGCACTTGGACTATCTGTCCATCTGGGGGTGAAATGATGTACTCAATTGAACCCGTGTGCCTAGCTCACATTGTATAGCACTCCAAAAATGCGACGTGAACTACGTACCCCGATCAAAGATGATGGATACTGGAACGCCATGAAGTTGGACAATCTCGCGAATATATATCTGAGCCAGTCGCTCTGAAGAATAGGTAGTCACTACCGGAATAAAATGAGCCGACTTGGTCCACTTGTCCACTATCGCCCATGTCGCATCAAATTTCTTCCGAGTCCATGGGAGCCCAACAACGAAGTCCATGGTGGTATGCTCCCATTTCTACTCGGGAATCTCGAGTCTCTGATGCTCATACTTCACCTGCTAACAATTTAGACATCGAGTTGCATACTCTACTATGTCTTTCTTCATTCTCCTTTACCAATAGTGTTGTCTCAAATCCTGATACATCTTAGTGGCACCTAGATGAATGGAGTACCGCAAATTGTGGGTCTCCTAAAGAATCAACTCACATAACCCATCTGCATTGGCACACATAATCACCCTTGCATCCACAACACACCGTCATCTCCAATAGAAACCTCCTTGGCATTGCCGTGCTGAACCGTGTCCTTGAGAACAAGCAAATGGGGGTCTTCATACTGACGCTCTCTGATAGGATCATATAGAGTAGACCGAGAAACCATGCAAGCAAGAACTCGACTGGGCCCCGAAATATCCATTCAAACAAACTGGTTGGCCAAGGCCTGAACATCTAATGCAAATGGCCTTTTCATTGCCGGTAGATATGCTAAACTCCCCAAACTCTGTGCCTTTCGGCTCAAGGCATCAGTCAGCACATTGGCCTTCTCAGGATGATATAGAATGGTGATATCATAGACTTTAAATAACTCTAACCATCTCCGCTGCGGCAAGTTAATATCTTTTTGCTTGAATAGATTTGTAGACTCCGGTGGTCGGTAAAGACCTCACAAGGGACGCGTACAAATAGTGTCGCCAAATCTTCAAAGCATGAACAATAGCTGCCAATTCCAAGTCATTGACCAGATAATTCTTCCCATGGGTCTTCAACTGTCAAGACGCGTAGGCAATCACCCTACCATCTTACATCAACACCGCACCAAGGCCAACACGTGACATATCACAATACACAGTATAAGACCTCGAACCTGTAGGCAACACCAACATTGGGGCTGTAGTCAAAGAAGCCTTGAGATTTTGAAAGCTCACCTCACACTCCTCGGACCATCTGAAAGGAACACCCTTCTTGGTCAATCTGGTCATAGGTGCAGCAATAGCTGAGAAACCCTTTACAAAACGGTGATAATACACGGCCAGACCAAGGAAACTCCGGATCTCAGTAGCTAAAGATGGTCTGGGTCAACTCTGCACTACTTTAATCTTTTTTGGATCCACCTTGATCCCCTCACTCGACACCACATGACCCAAAAACGCCACCGACTCAAGCCATAATTCACACTTTGAGAATTTTCCAAACAACTTCTTCTCTCTTAAGGTCTGGAGCATGATCCTCAAGTGCTGCTTATGATCATCCCGGCTACGAGAGTACACCAAGATGTCGTTAATAAATACAATGACGAATTAATCAAGATATGGCTAGAATACACTGTTTATCCGATTCCTGAATCTTAGCTGATGATAACCTGACCGCAAACCAATCTTTGAAAACACTCTGGCACCATATAGCTGATCAAACAAGTCATCAATGCATGGCAATGGATACCTGTTCTTCAATGTAACCTTGTTCAACTCCCGATAATCAATATACATATGCATTGAGCCATTCTTCTTCTTCACAAACAAGACGGGAGCACCCCAAAGGGACACACTAGGCCGAATGAAGCCCTTATCAAGCAACTCTTGCTACTGCTCCTTTAACTCCTTCAGCTCCGCTGGGGCCATATGATATGGTGGAATAGAAATGGCTGAGTGTCCGCCAACAAGTTAATACCAAAATCAATATTCCTATTGGGCCGCATGCTCGGAAGATTCGCTGGAAATACATCTAGGAAATCTCTCACCACAGGAACTGACTCAATGGTAGGAGTATCCGCACTGACATCTCTCACAAAGGCTAGATAAGAATCACATCCCTTCTCAACCATCCGCTGAGCCTTTAGAAACGACACAACCCTACTAGGTATATAATCCAATGCACCTCTCCACTCTAACCGCGGCAAACATGGCATAGCCAATGTCATAGTCTTGGCATGATAATCCAAAATAGCATGATAGGGCGACAACCAGTCCATGCCCACGGTAACATCAAAGTCTACCATACTAAGTAACAATAGATCAACTTCGGTCTCAAAACTACGAATAAAAACTAAACCCGACTGGTACACACAGTCCACAATAATAGAATCTCCCACAGACGTGGACACATAAACAAGAGAACTCAAAGAATCATGAGATATATCCAAATACGGAGAAAAATAAGAAGAAACATATGAATAAGTAGATCCTGGATCAAATAAGACTTAGGAATTTGTATGGAAAATAACAACCATGCCTGTAATGATTGTGTCTGAAGCAACTGCCTCCGTCCTACCCGAAAAAGCATAGAATCTAGCCTGGCCTCCCCCTCTAAGGCGACCTCTATCCATCCGTCCCCCATCCCTAGCTGGCTGTGTGGGTGGAGCAGAACTGAGGCAACAATTATGGCTTAAGAAGTTTGTGGAGCCTGAGTAGGCTCAGGAGGTGCAATAGAAAACGGCTGAGCAAAGTATGCAACCTGAGATCTCGAAATAATCGGAGCACCACTAGAAGATGGAAGTGCTGAGTGAACTGGACGACTCATATAGCCTCTACCATGACGGGTTGTAGCTGCAGCGTGACCACCGCTAAATCCTCCAATACCTCGAGGCCTCTTGGCCTCCCTGTCTTTTCTCTCACGGCTCCACATACCCTCAAAAATCTGTGCAGTCTCTAGCACCTGCTGATGTTGGGTATCAGTCTCCAACTCTTGAGCCATGGTGAGTCTAATGCCATAGTTGAGCCCCTCAATAAATCGACGAACTCGCTCTCTGACTAGAGAGCAAAGCAGGTGCGTGTCTGAACAAATCACTGAACCGGGCAACATACTTCGACACTGCCATAGTACCATAGTGAAGCTGCTAAAACTCCACGCGCCATGCATCTTTAAGGGTCTGAGGAACAAACTCTCTGAAGAAAAACTCTGAAAATTGAGTTTATGTAAGTGAAGTTGCATCGTCTAGGCTACCCTCCTCGTAAACTCGCCACAACTGATACGCTACTCCTGACAGCTAGAATGTAGTAAAAGCAACCCCACTCGTCTCTGTAATACCCATGGTACGGAGAATACAGTGGCGCTCCTCTAGAAAACCATGCGCAAGTGTCTGATCGTTGGATCTAGGGTGCATGTCCTCATCATCTGTGAGAGAATAGAAAGTCAAAGATTCAGTTTTGAAAGTCAACTGATTGCACTGATTCTAAGTGAAGTTTTCCTGATATTTTCGTAGCCTCTAGAATATTAATATAGACGTCTCCTTACTGATCTGTAAGACTCTACTAAACCTGCTTATGACTTGTAACACCTATGAACCTAGAGCTCCTACGCGGATAATTGTAACGACCCCAATTTTCCTTCGTAGGATGTCGAGATGGCACCTAGTCTCTACGACTAATTAAGCCTAACATTTAATAATAACTTAACAAGAATAATCAATAGGAATACTAGAACATAACTAAACAACTCATATAGGCTTCCGAAACAGAATCTCAACAACAACTTTCCCAAAACGGGTGGAACTGAGTCATAAGCTCTACGGAGTAATACTAAAATGTCTACTACATCACTATCTGAATAAAAACACAATAGGGATTAAAGATAAGGGAAGGTGACTCCGAGGCCTGCGGACACCAAGCAGGTATACCTTGAAGTCTCCAAAATTGTAAGCATGAAAATAATTTAAAAAAACAATTAAAGAGAACCATAATGATCAGATACGGACAATTATGATAGAACAAGGAAGAACAAAACAAGAAGAGGTGTTCCCACCGAAACTCTTTGCAACATGAGATAAACAACAAGAATTACAACGAGGTACCACCTCGTGTATAATAAGAATCACAACCGAGCTACCGCCTCGTGTATATATCAAGAATCACAACTGAGGTACCGCCTCATATTCACAATTTACAATCTCAATCAAAATCTTTCCTTATACCTCCGCGTGATCCTTACATTTAAATAGTTTCGAAAATATTTTTGCCCGAAATAGCTACACGCTCTTTAGCCAACCTTATGACGTTGCGTGGCTTCACGTAGTTCCCCTACAAGCAACACGCACATAAGTCCCACCTTATGCCGCCGCATGCACATTAACCCCTATCCTGATACCACCGCATGCGTGTCAATATAAGATCAAAATAACAACTCGCACCACAAGTGTCCATATATCACCACTTGCCAACAATCAACAATATCAATGTTTTCATAGCAATAGCCCATGGCTCCACCACAACGTGTACAAAAATATCAATAATACAAAGAATTGTAAAATTCTCAACAAGAAAGATATCTCAACAAGTGACAACTTCGCCTCAAAGTGATACAACTTTCAATACTTCAACACCAATAGCTCAACAATGAGAAAAATAATGTGTAACCACGAACTAAATACAAATAACTCACAATGGAAGAGATAGCATGACTTCAAATTAGAATAATAGCAACGAAAGAGATAACTTGTAACAATGACACCAAATAATGATAATCAACAATGAAAGAGATAACACGTACAATAACTTCAAATATTGATAATCAACAATGAAAGAGGTAGCATGTAACAATAAAAGGGGCAACAAGTTCAATTCAAGCATGAGCGCAATTTATCAAGTAGGATGTAGAACAGGTGTTAAATAAGTCATTTAAGGCATATAAGGATAGACTAACACAAGTAAGAATAGATTGACTATAAGAATTTAGAACATGATTATGACCTTCAAATAAAATCTTGGAAAGAGTCTAAGTAGCCTAATCCGGTCAAATACCACGTACAACCCGTGTACCCACTCGTCACCTTGCGTACACGACTTTCACATAGCATAAAAGACACGGTCAATTCCAAATCCTAAGGGGTAGTTCCCCCACATAGATTTTTGCCTAAAATTCGCCTCCTCACAGCTCAAATCTAACCAAAATAAACTTAATATTATCAAACTATGTAAGGAAAATCAATTACAATGGATAAAGCTATGATCTTTACACCTTTCCCAAAAGATCAACAAAAGTCAATCTAGAGCGCGTCCGGTCAAAATCTGAGTCCAAAGTTAGATTCTGACTACCCATGACTGCACGAGTTCATATATATGATTAGTTTCAAATTCGAGTCCAAATCTACTCTCAAAACTCAAATTCTTATTTTTCAAAAACTTGACAAAAGTTTCACAAATTTTCACTCTGATTCAAATGATTTTGATGTTAAAATCTAAGATATATTAATGGAATATGAATGGAAATAGATTAGAATCACTTACCCAAAGTTTGTAGATGAAAATTCCCTCTCCAAATCGCGTCCTACCGAGTCTAGGGTTCAAAAATGGGAGAATATGAGATGAAATCCCAACTTCCAGCCCTTATGTTCGGCTGCAGTTATTGCAATTGCAATATGGGTTCGCAATTGAGAACCCTTGCAATTTTGAAGAAAAATCTCGCAATTGCGGCACTGGCAAAGTTGGGGAACTTTTCGCAAATGCGAAGATGGGTTCGCAATTGCGAACCCTGTTCCCCTCGCAAAAGCGACAGATTAGTCGCAAATGCGAACTACCCAAAATCCTAAGTCCCTTTGCAATTGCGAGCCATATATCGTAATTGCAATACCGAAGATCCCCCTGCTAAGCTCGCAATTGCGAACCTGGTGTTCGCAAAAGCGATACCTGAAGCATCAGCACACCGGATTTTGCATTTCGGTTTAAAAACCTTCCAAAACATGTCTGAAACTCATTCGAGGCCTTGGGGCTCCAAACCAAACATCCACACAAGTCTAAGAACATCATACAAACTTTCTCGTGCGATCAAAATACAAAAATAACGAATTGAACACCAAAACACATGAATTTCAAAGTAAAGTTCAAGAATCTCTAGAATTACAACTAAACGTCTGAATCCTATCAAACCAACTCCAAATGATAACAAATTTTGCAGACAAGTTCTAGATAGTATAATAGACGTATTCCAAGTCCCATAATTAATTTTGAGTTCAATAGCTAAAAGTTAACCTACTGATGGTAGGCTATAATTTCGTATTTTAGTTGCTTATTGCACTCTAAGTCATTACACTTTATTTGTGTTTGAGCTTTAATTGATAGTATTTCAAACTTAGTGTGTTTTATGCCTTGCAGGAGTAATTCCGAGCTATGTAGATGTTGTGGAATGAATTTGAGTGATTTGGAGCTTTGAAGTCTGAGTAAAAGTCCAAGGGATTGAGCTGCAATCGTGTTTGGGGGTCGAGGACCAAGTCTGGACATCAAAAAGCAAGATTCAATCCGTACTCTGAGAAAAATTCCATGCCGTGACTCGTGGGGCGGCGCGTGAGGCGCCGCGGCTGTACAAAATTTGTTGTCTGTCAGAACTTAGCTCTCTGTATTTTCCCACTAATGCCCCTCATGGTGCGTCGCCCCATGCGTCGCGCCTGTGCAATTTTTATAGAGTGAAAATCCTATTTCGACTAGGAGAAGGTGTTTTTGTCTGGGCCCGACCCTACTTGGTATAAATACATGGAAAAAATTATATTTTGGACTTTTTGACTTACTTTAGATCTAGGGGGATAATGAGGAGTTGGAAGAACATAAGTACAAGGACTTCATCATTCCTTCCTCACTCAAGACCCGAGTTTGGATTGCATTTATGTTTTCCTATACTTTAACTTTTTTGTGATGAATTGCTCCATATCTGTGGAGTAGTTCCCTTTAGGATTTGATGGATTTGGTGTATTGATAATCTTTTGTAGATTATAACTCTAGTTTTATGTATTGAAGCGTTTTTGGATGATTTAAGTGTTGCATCTATATTCACTTGCTCATGTAATCGAGAGAGGCATAACTTGTGATATCTTTACATTATATTGTTGGTTGAGGTCATTAATTCTTCTTAGTAATCGAAAGAGGCTATTTGAATCATTGATTAAACCTAGTTAGGATAATGATCGAAAGAGGTTTTCCTAAATACCAATCCACCACGCATTCTTGCGTATCTTCACGTGCTTAAATTGGTTCATCTCGTGAGGTTAAGACTTAATTGAGAGAGGAGTTTTTGCTGAACGTTTGAACTAATAATTGAGTGAATTCGAGAGAATCGCTTGAACATTAGAAGTGGATTATCTAGATTTAGATCCCAAGCAATTATCTTGCACCAATCCTATCAACCCCTATTTTCTTCCACTGATAACTTCCTTGCTTATCTTTGTTTCGATTGTCATTAGTCAATAGCTTTAGACTCTTTGTTAATTTTAGCTAGAAATCATATAAATCTCAATTGTTGATCATCTTGGATAGTAACCAAGCTAGAAACTACGAGAATACTGTTTAAATCCAATCCCTGTGGATATGATATCATACTATACTATATTTTATTAGTGAGCAACTCGTCACCTACGGTCAAACCTTTCAACTTCAAATTGCCAAATTTCGGCAAAACAATACAAATCAACCTACAGACTTCCGAAATCAATTCCGGGCGTATGCCCAAGATCGAAATCACGATACGAAGCTATCGAAGCCATCAAAACACTGTTCCAGGGTCTTTTTCATAAAAGTTAAAGTTTGATCAATATTTCTAATTTAAGCTTCTAAGTCAAGAACTAAAGGGTCCAAATCAACCCGAAAATTTACCGGAATAAAGCTAATCAACCCTGCAAGTCATAAAATCATAAACACACATGTGTCAATCATAAAAAGGGGTAACAGGGCACAATTACACAAAACGACCAGTCGGGTCATTATCATCTGAGAGTTCCTGAGAAGAGGCAAAATCTTCAGAGTGGTATGATCGTAGATTGACTGATTCAGGGGGTTGAGACGAGAGTTTTCCTCGGGAGCGAGTGCTTTTGCAGGTTGAGGCAGAAGGATTTTTAGAAATTTTCACCATTGTAGGGTTGAGAACTGGGGTTTGGAGATACAAACAAGGAAGAAACTAGACTTAAAAAGAGTGAAAATTGACGGTTGAGTACAAAAGGAAAGGGTGTTAGTGATATGACGTGATGATTGACTATCCTCTGGAAAGTTATTGAAAAGATGTGAAAAAGGAAAAATAAGTGATACATAATTAATGCTACTCACACAAACAAGGAAACACGCAAATTAAGTGATGGTAAACTAAAAAATTACCACAAAGGTCCTAAAATTTTGAATTAATAGGAATAATGCCAAGAGAGTCCCTTAATGCACAAAATCTGTCCTCAAGTAGGGGTTCTGTAAGAATGCCGCCAATTGATCAATAGAGCATAGAAATGATAATTCTATGTTTCCTTTAAGGACATGCTCACTAATAAAATGATGCTTCATATCTATATGCTTGGCTCTAGAATGATGCACATGATTTTTAGAAAGACATATAGCACTAATATTATCACAAAGTATTGGAATAGATTTAAAGAATAATTCATAGTCACCCAAATGATTCGACGTCCAGAGTAATTCGAGCCCAACATTGTCCGATTGCATTGCACTCTGCCTCAGTGTAGAAAGAGCTACTGATCTATATTTCTTTCTGCTCCAGGAAATTAATGTCTTTCCCAGTAATTGACACGTTCCTCTTGTATTTTTCCTGTCTCTTTTTTAACCTGCAAGATCAATATTTGAAAATCCTTCAAGTTTAAAATTGTTAGAACATGGATGTATTAGTCCATAAGAAGTGGTTCCGATAAGATAGCGAATTACTCGCTTTACTGCAGTTAAGTGTGATGCCTTAGGAGCTTACTGAAACTTGAAACATTTACAAACACTAAACATGATATCTAGTCGACTAGCAGTTAGATATAGTAAAGATCCAATTATTCCACGATACTTAGTTTTGTCCACCGAATTTCTCTTTTTAATCCTTATCTAAATTTGTTGAGGGACTCATGGGAGTTCCAATTGCCTTGGCATTGCTCATTCCAAACTTTTGAATTAGCTCATTTGTATACTTGGTTTGGCAGATGAATATGCTATTTTCTGATTGATGAATTTGGAGTCCAAGGAAAATATGAGTTCTCCCATCATACTCATTTCGAACTCACTCTGCATAAGATTTGAGAAATCCTTGCACAAAAGAAGATTAGTTCTGCCAAAAATAATATCATCTACGTAGACATGGATAATGAGATTACCTTTAATGGATCTTTTGATGAATAAAGTAGTCTATACGTTACCTCTGATAAACCCACGATCAGTTAAGAAGGAGCTCAGTCTTTCATACCAAGCTCGATGGGCTTGTTTGAGTCCATAGAGAGCTTTAGCCAACTTATACACATGATAAGAAAATTATGAGTTTTCAAAGCCAGGAAGTTGTTTTACAAATACCTCCTCATCAATAGAACCATTTAAAAGGCACTTTTGACATCCATTCGAAATAGGCAAGTAATATGCGAATTGATTATAACCGTGCTACCGGATCGAAAGTTTCATCATAGTCAACTCCTTCCTGTTGTGAGTAGCCTTGAGCTACTAATCTAGCTTTGTTTCTGACTAGTTTTCCATCTTCATTTAATTTGTTTCTGAATACCCATTTGGTTCCAACCACAATAGCATTTTCTGGCTTAGGCACTAGTTCCAGACTTGATTCTTGTCGAATTGATCAAGTTCATCCTACATAGCTTTTAGCCAGATGGAGTCTTTTAAGGCTTCATCAATCTTCTTTGGCTCGATTTGAGAAATAAGTGCAATGTTAGCCTTTTTCTTGAGAGTTCCCCTGGTTTTCATTCCTTCATTTGGATCTCCTATGATAAATTTTTGAGGATATTCTTGTTCACTTCTCCATTCAGTTAGTCGCATTTCAACTACTGGAGTAGTCGACTCTTTCTATGATTTAGTATTATTACTAACAGCTTCGCTAGTCGACTCTGTGACTTTGTCTGTAGTATCAGCCGACTTCTGTGACTTGTTTGTCTGTGAAGCTTCTTGACTGATATCTTCATCACCTGCAATGATTCCTTTCTCGGCCATAGTGTTATTGTCATCCAATATAACGTGCACTGGTTCTTCTACAGATAAAGTACGCTTGTTGTAAACTCTAAAGGATCTAATGTTAATAGAATAATAGAATACAATACCTTCATCGCTCCTTGGATCAAACTTTCCAAGGTTGTCCTTACCATTGTTGTGAATGAAACATTTACTTCCGAATGGGTGAAAGTAGCCTGTATTAGGCCTTTCACCTTTCTTCGGTTCATACAGAGTCTTCTTTAGAATGGGTCTAATGAGACATTTGTTGAGGATGTGACATGATGTGCTGATTGCTTCTGCCCAAAAATGATTTGGCAATGAATTTTCTAATATCATTGTTCTAGCCATATATTGCAGAGTCCTATTCTTGCGTTCAACTACCCCATTCTGTTGGGGTGATCTTGGGGATGAGAAATTATGAGTATATCCTTGATCGTTGTACAATTCTTCAAAGGATCTACTTTCAAATTCTCCTCCATGGTCACTTTGTATGGTTGAGTTGAGATACCCCTTTTCTCTTTCAATTCTTTTGTAGAAAATCTCAAAAATTTTCAAGGCTTCATCTTTATGAGATAAGAAAATTATCCATGTAAAACGTGAGTAGTCATCAACAATAATAAAGGCATATCTTTTACCTCAAATGCTAGCAGTTCTAGTAGGTCCAAATAAGTTCATGTGAAGTAATTGTAGGGTCTTGGTTAAGGATATAATGTTTTTGGCTTTGAAAGAGTTTCTGGTTTGTTTGCCAAGTTGGCATGCTTCACATACATGATTTCTAGAAAAATTGAGTTTAGGAAGACCAATAACTAGATATGTTTGGAGAGTTTTTCAATTAAATGCATACTTGAATGGCTATGTTTTTTATGCCATAGCCATGATCATCATATATGGATGCTAAACAAATATGACCATCTAGTTTTTCAATGCCGTCTAGAATATATACATTTCCAAACCTTTTTCCTGGTAGAATGATATTACTTGTCTCATCTTCAATGGCACAGCCTGTTTTCTTGAATTTTACTTCATATCCATAATCACATAGTTGACTTATGCTCAAGAGATTATAGTTGGGCTCGTCCACAAGGTATACTTCTGTAATATCACAGTTATTGCTGAATGGAACCTTGCCGGTACCAACAATCTTTTCTTTTGAATCATCACCAATTTTGACATTCCTTCCATTTATCTTTGTGGGCTCTTTGAATAGATTTTTGTCACCCGTTATGTTGCTGGAACATGCACTGTCTAAATATCATTTTCCTTTACGACTTTTTCTATGATGTTCCTCCAAAATAGAATTATCACCTTCTTTTAGATACCCAAGCTTTCTTGGGTCCTTGTTGGTTAGTTCTACTAGGATCAAGATTGTTTTGAGTTTCCAAATCCATCCTGAAATATTATATTTACAAAATCTACAAAAGGAATATTTATGCCAAGCTTTTTTACAGTAATGACACAGAGGGGTTGATCCAGTTTTTAATCCACCACTTGTGTCAGTACTTGTGGACTCAGTTCTAACAGGTCTTTTTCCAGTTGACTTGTAAGTCGCTTGGTTAGACTTGACAGAACTGTGACTGGTGAATTTGCGCGTGCCATTAAGTTGTAATTGTAATTCCTGAACCTCTTCTTGAAGAACATCTCTTTTGATTTCACACGCTTCAAGTTTGAGTTCCCAGTCTTTCTTTTCCCTATGGAGTCTTTTTAATTGATTTAGCATTTTCTGAGACTCTTTTAGGGTAAGATCAAGAATATCCTGCAATTCGTTACATCCATCACAGTTATAGGGTCTTACCTCACTTTTTTAACCTTGTGCCATAAAGCAATTTTCAGTTTCTTCTTTGCAGTCATTGTCTGATACATTTCATCAGTCCAACAACTAGAGTATTTGCTCATATCATTTTCTAGAATAGTCATAAAGCACAGGTTTGCTATTTCTTCATGTTACAAGCTATCTTCATCACACCAGCTTCCGAAGGATTTGTTTTTATTGAACCCTCTAGAGACTTTTATTTTAAGATTCGGGCATTCAGCTTGAACATGGCCATACCTTCCATATTCAAAATATTTTTTATCTTTTTTGTCTTATTCATTGTATTGTCTGGTTATTCTAGATGACATCTTTCCCTTTTTCGTGTTTCTGTATCTTCTCATCAATCCATTCATATTTCTCAAACCGTGGAAATTTATTCTTCAAGAGCCTCTGCATCATCATCAATATCGTTCTCAGATCCTTCAGTTGTAGTTTTGAAGGCAACTGTTTTCTTCCTCTCTTCCCGATGCATTTTCTTGAGATATCTTTTCTCAAACACTATAAGATATCCACGCAGTTCATCATATAATAGTTTGTTTAAATCTTGAGATTCAAGTGCAACTACTTCTCTCTGCCATGTGGTAGGCAAATGTAACGACACGACCGGTTGTTTTGAGCTCTAGCATATTGTTCGACTGTTTGAGACCTTGAGTAGCTTCATTTGATGTATTATGACTTGCACGTGTTGTTTGATGATTTTCACGAAGATCAGAATTGGTTTGGAAGAATAATTCTCAATTCGGAAGCTTTAAGTTGGAAGAGTTGACCAAGGTTTGACTTTCTAGGAAACGATCTTAGAATCGAGATTTGAAGGTTCTAATGGGTTTGTATGATGATTTCGGAGTTGGGCATATGTTTGGGTTGAGTATCGGGTGGTCCGGGAGCATTTCGGCGTTATTGTAGAAAGTTGACATTTTGAAGATTTTTTTGAATTTTCTAAGTTTGTTTTGAAGTGGACCTTGATGTTATTGATGTCTGTTTAGGATTTTGAGCCTTGGAATGGATTTATATTGTGATTTATAACGTGTACATAAAATTTGGCATCATTCCGGAATGTTTAAGTATGATTCAGATGCGTTCGTCGATGTTTGAAGGATTGAAAGTTAAAAGAAGGGTTTTGATCATCAATTTATAGGTTGGATATTGTTTGGTATGATTTAAGGCCTCAGGCAGTTTCGTGTCATGTCTTGGGACTCGTTGGTGTGATTGGACGGGATTTCGGGGGCCTCAGGTGTGATTTGGGGTAGTTTCGAACCAACTTTAGGTGTTTCTGATGTTGCTGGTTGTTGGTGCTGGTGTCGTGCTTCATGATCGCGAGTGGACTTACGCAATCGCAAAGAAGGATATTGGTGACTGCCTTTTTGTGATTCGCGAACACAAAGAAGGACTGGGGATTGGGGGGACTTTACCCTACACGAACACGATAAGGTAGTCGCAAACGCGATGAGTTGCTGGGTCGGCAGTTTTCCCTTCGTGAATGCGGGAAGAGAAGGAGTTCTAGGTTGGGGGCGAGTTGGTCATCGTCAGCGTGATGTTGGACACGAACGCGATGCAGCAAACTGCTAGGCCTTCGGGAATGCGATCAGGGGAACACGAACGCGAATGCGAACGCGATGAAGGTGAGGCCTGGGCAGACTTGTTTTGAACTGGGATTTGGCTAATTTTCATCTCATTTTTTCTGTGGATGCTCACTTTGGGGCGATTTTGGAGTGCCATTTTCATCATCTATTATGGGGTGAGTGATTTCTACACATTGTGAGTTATACGAGTTTAGGCTTGTACATTCAAGAATTTAAGTGGAAAATGTTATAATTTCGAGTTTTGACCACGATTTTGGGCATGGAATTGGAAATAAATTATATATTTGAAGTCATGGTACTATGGGTAATATTTATCTTCAAGAAGTTTCGGAATCTGGGTTCGGGGGTTGACTTTATTGACTTTTCGAACGGATTTGAGAATTGTTATAAATTATTAAATTACAAGTATTGGAGTATATTTTGATTGTTTTTCATGCTATTTGATTAGTTTTGGATATTTTGGCATCAATTTGAGGAGTTAGAGAGGCGTTGGAGCCGGTTATCAGATTTCAGAGTGAGGTAAGTCAACTGTCTAACCTTGTGAGGGGGAATTTACCCCGTAGGTGTTATATTTTTTATGTGCTACGTGTGTGGGAGCTACACACGTATGAGGTGACTAATGTCCCAGTGAATGCTAGAATTCCTGATTATGTCCGGGTAGACTTAGACTCACACCATGCTTTAATTGTACTATTTGAGTTATTCTTGCATGTTTAAAAGCTTTAATTTACATTTATCCTGAGGCTAGACTAGCGTAGAGTATAGACTTTCTATTTTAGATACTTGACGAGCTACTTGATTAGCCATGGAAATTATACTTTCCTTTACGGATTTCTTCCGCGTTGTGTGTATTCGTCCGATAGTTTTTCTTAAATTTTATAACTCACCCGTATATTCGTGAGTGGGGTCAGTGACCCACCAAAGTTTTATATTCTAATGGCATCGGACTGAATGCCTTCAACAATACTCTTATGGGATCGGGCAGTTCGCCTTGGCAGTATCATGTAACACACACTTATTGGATCGAGCCGTTCGCCTCGGCTGAGTAACATATTCTTATTGGATCGGGCTGTTCGCCTCGACAGTATCATGTATCATATTCTTATGGGATCGGGTCGTTCGCCTCGGTAGTTCTATGAAACACTCTTATGGGATCGGGCTGCCTTGGCAGAATCGTGTGAAATACTTGAGAAGGAGTCCGCGTACTCATGAGTTTCCTAGTTTGATATGTGACGGTTGATTTGATATTGACCATTACGTATTCCATTTGAGGAGGTATCCGATAATTGAGTACTTTATATTCGCTATTCAGTTGTAAGATGTATTATTTGCCTATATCTATTCTCATTGTCTACTTACCATATTTACTGTCTACCTTATTATATTTGATTTATTGGACCAATAGTAAGTGCCAATGTTGATCCCTCGGCGCTACCTCTTCGGGGTTAGGCTAGATACTTACTGGGTATGCATTGATTTACATTACTCATGCTACACTTCTGCAATGAATATGCAGGTACTGAGGCACGTACATTAGGTGGTCATCTTGGCGCATTGGCGACAACTGCTGAGGGGACTTTATGGTGAGCGGCATTCTATGCTACGATTCGCAGCACACAAATTCTCCATCTTATTCAGTTATTATGTCTTGTCTATTTTATATTCCAGAAAGAAGTTGTGGTAGTATTGTATTGTTCTATTAGATGCTCATGCTCTTTTGACACCAGGTTCTAGGGGTTCCTAGTAGATGTTCATTATTTTATTTTGCGTTATTACTGTTATTATCACTTTACTTTATGATTTATTTATTTTCGAAAATCTGGTAATGAAAAGCACAGGTTTATATGAGTGCTAGATTTTATTCTACTTATTTAATAAAATTCCTAATTTTAAAAATTTAAAATGGATAGTTAAGTGGAGATTCATGTGGTTCTTGCCTAGCAGCATAGTTAGGCTCCATCACAATCTATTATGGGATATGGGTTGTGACAGCTTGGTATCAGAACTCTAGGTTCACTTGGGTCTCACGAATCATGAGCAAGTCCAGTAGAGTCTTGCGAATCGGTATAGAGATGTCTGTACTTATCTTCGAGAGGATATAGGACTGTTAGGAGAACTTCCCTTCTTGATTCCTCGTCGTGCGATTTGATTCCAATGAAGATTATGCCTTAATTTCTTTCCTACTCATTCTTATATGATGTTGAGCACTTGTTATCAATTGGGCATCGAAGAGTTGTGATGGTGCTGTAGATGTGGTGCATGATATTTTTCCCTACATATTCAGGCGGGCTATTATTGTCCCCTTCTGAAGGGGTGTTCTATCGTTTCAGCCCAGTGTTAGTGTTGCCCATGGTTTCGAGGCCTTGCACTGTGAACTGTGATGTGCATGCGTTGTTATATCATAGTGCTGGTGTGAATGATGGAGGTGCTTGCTTATGTGTCGCGATATTGAATGGCTCGAATAGAGGATTCGGTTCATGGTTTTAAGATTCGGCATTCTATCCTAGTGGAGAAGAGGTAATTAGACTATGGATGTTCAGGTGTTGGTTGACGGGGTTGTGAGATGGGGTATTTTCAAACTTGGTGGAATCCTTGGTTGTGATGTGGTGTCGACGTCTTTGTTTGGATGCATTAAGGCTCATCAGTGTGTTGCTCTTCATTTGTTTGCCTTCGGGACAAAGTGTCGTGAAGTGGTACCTAAGTAGAAGTTACCGAAGATGACGGTGTATTGCAACTGCAAGGTCGGATCGGTGTCCCCAATGTTGATAGCTCGGGGAAGATAATCTTGAAGGAGGCTTAGAGTTGGTGGCAAATTGTTATTCGGGGTACTACAAAGATAGATTATGATTGAGATAGTGCTTTATTAGCGAAAGATGAGGAAGGGCATAGAGGGTGGCGTCTCACAGTAGTTGAATTGTTAGCAGGTCAGGTACAAGCGCAGAGATCAAGTAGTTGCTTAGGATGTTGAATGTGACGAGAAGAGTTTGCTTGGAATATTTAGGGATGGGAAAGCTTGATTACCGTTTTGGGATGCAATATGACTTCTAGTTTTGAATGCATTGCTGCAGTCAATGTTAATGGAAATGAATGGGCGCTTATATTTGGTGAGCGAGTGTGGGCTTAGAAGGATTAGTTGATTTCGTGGTGGTTGTAAGTAGGGCAATATCATTGGAAGATATTGATATGGGGTTACACAGGTGGGCTATCTCCGGTGAGGATGTTAGGAGTTGCGTGATTCCTAGTAAAGTTCCTATGAAGAGCTCTACCTTCTATCTAATGGGTTGTATGTATTACAATGTGAGCTTTGATCGGTTGGAGAAGATGGTACGATTGTTGGAAGTTCGAGTGTGCAATTGTGGCTGATAATTCTGGATGTGTTATGATTAGTGCAACAAGAACTTATGAGAAATTTGGCTGAGCAACGGTGCAAAAACATGGTAGCTGAGGGGAGGAGTCATTGTGGGTTGTGGATTCATGTGATTGTGGCTTAAAGCTAAGTGGGGGAGCCTACCGTCTATAATTAGGTCATGTGGTGATGTGCCTTTGCAGTTTTAGGTTATCAGTACGTTAGTGGATTTGTTACTAAGGGAAGAAACCATCATGGGTAATTTGACAGGGGATTTGATGGATGTGATGTACAAGGAAACGTATTCATCCAGTTGCTTTATTGGAGTGCTCATGGGCTAATGAAGCACTAGTGGTTTGGTTAAATAATCAAAATTGGACTAGAGTGGGCGACTCTTAATAATGGTTCTAGTGGATTTCCGATTTTAGGTGTGGTGCTTAAGGATTTTCAGGTTCGCTATGTGGCTGAGGATTGAGTTTTGCAGTAGAGTGTGAAGGGTACTTGGAGCATTTCTATGTTATCAACGGGTTTGTGGTGCAGTGTTAGAAAAATAGAGGAAACAACTTTGTATTTGCAGAAGATCTAATCTGTGCAGGTGTATCAGTTGGAGTTACTATAAGCTGCTTGAGGAGGGTATGAAATGACTTATGGGTATTGAAATAATGTGGCCTCGTGATTTGGGTCACTCGGGATGAGTGTTGATCGGGATTTGTTATGTGATTGAATAAAGGTGTTGATTCTGAAGGCAAGTCAAGAAGAAATTAGAAGAAGCTGACTCAACTTAGTAGTGGTTTGGATCGGCATGGTTAAGGAAATGTTCGGTTCCATTAGTGTGGTAAGGCAATACAGGTGTTTCATGGCTGTATGTGCGGGGTTGACAACCTCCATAATTTGATTAATTTGGAGACATTTGATTATGATGGTTTTGATTATGTGTAAATGGGTCTCGGAAGAGTTATGGCGGTTTAGAACACGACTTGAGTACTATGTCTTTTGCGGCTACGGGAAGATGGTTGTGTGTTGTGATTCTTCTTCTAAAATGAGTTAAGTGAAAGGTTCTAGCCAATCAATTATTTATTCTATAGGTGGTTTAGGATTTATGATGAAATTCTTGTACTATCACTTAGCAGCATGATAGGTGCAGTGAGTGGTGTGGAATTGAGATTTGAGGATCAAGGTTGCGATCTAGTTTTGACATGACTATCACGAGCTCAGAAGAGCTAGAGAGATTTCAGATATTCAGATTATGCTGGTGTTATTTTTGTGTCGCCGAGAATGGTGTTCTGTGGAAGAGGCATTGTGTATTGATTAATGGATTCTTGATTTGCATTACAGTAATAGTATGGTTGGTAGCCATGGATGTGCAGATTTTGCTACCTGGTGCGGAAGGTCATGGGAATATCTCCCGCGTGATGATTGTATAAGTGTGATGTGTCAGCCATTTATGTGGTAGAGATTGAAATCGGGTATGGAGATTCCAGTACGGTCACTGATGGAAGAGTTTATGTCTGAGAGGCCCTCTATTTCTTTGGTTGCGGACTGTGAGAATTTGTTCCGAATTGGACAGTAGATCGTATGTGCCATGAATAGGGCCATTGTGGATCTTTGGAAGGTTATTGGCCCATTTTGGGATGATCGAAATCAGCTTGAGGTCAATTGTAGGCCTAATGTGAATGTATATTTTATACGAGATCAAATATGCTTATTCGGCATAACATGACTTATGGATGGGTCTTCAGGCGTGGTGGATGATATTCCTGCCTTCGTCTATTTCAAGTGCTACTCTTTTATGTCATATGGGTTGTGAGATGGCTTGATTATTCACACGTGTGTTGTGATCCTCTGTAGCTTATGGTGTTATGTGAGCGAGATGGCTTTCGAGATGCAGGTCGTTTATTTCACCTTAGTCATGCTTGGCATTTCGTAGGGCATGGCGCTACCTGTCTCTCCAGAGTTGTGTTTATGCACTTGGCATGCTTGTGGTCGATATTCGGGCATTTTCTAGGTATGAGCATTTTGGCTCGATGGGTATTTCCTTAACGATTGTTATGTGTGGATCGGGTGGCACGCCTCTACATATATGATGTTTAGATCGGGATGCACGCTGCAACAGTGAGATGTTGAGTACGGTTCCTTATACTTATTTTGTGTGTTTTATTTTTCATCTCTGAGATAGGTTCATTGCATTGATTTGGTTGTTTATGTTCATTGTGCATGCCGGATAGTCTTGTATTCGGGTTAGTTATTCCTTATTGATCATATTCGAGTTGTGGCTTGTTGGCACATTGACGACATCGTATGAGATTTTAGAAGGTGTTTGAGGTGTCTTATTGTCCGAGCAGCTTGTACTGGATGACACGAGGTTGTTGGACCTAGAATTAGTGCAATCAGATTTATATAATGTATATTAGAGAAAAATGTCACTATTCAGTTTAGAATGAGGCAATGGTTCTCGCCAAGTGGAGAAACTCCATGAGTTATTGATTTGGCTGGTGGTTATGAGTTTATACACATCTCTTTCATCATTGCAGTATTGTGAGGGTTAGAACAGGCTTTATATGCGTTATGAGGTACATTATGGGCATCGACTTCGCGTTTGTAGCTTTTTTGGTTGGAGGATGTTATTATGAGCATACGAATTATGCGATATATTGCGTGAATTCAGCATGGGTGCATGATCATGTTTTGGTATAGGGGGATGAGATTGAGACGTCGTGCGTATGTTAGAATCAGACCTGGTAGAGAATTTCGGATGTTGGAATTTGGTTCTAAGCTTTATGGGCTAAGTAGCATGAAGGATCTTCAGTCTTGCTTGAGCTAATCTGCGCATATGGGGTGTGGTGGCACGGGTAGGTGCATGAGGTGTTAAACAGTGATTTTGGGCAACTCTAGAATGGTTCTTGGCACGTTCAAGGACTAACGTATGTTTAAGTTGGGGAGAATGTAATGACTCGACCAGTCATTTTGAGCTCTATCATGTCGTTCGGTAGTTTGAGATCTTGAGTAGCTTCACTTCATGTATTATGACTTGTACGTGTAATTGGATTGGATTTTTGGGAAGATCAGAGTTGGTTTGGAAGAATAATTCTCAATTTGGAAGCTTTAAGTTAGAAGAGTTGACCAAGGTTTGACTTTCTATTAAATGACCTCAAAATCGGGATTTGAAGGTTCAATGGGTTCATATGATGATTTCATACTTGGGCGCATGTTTGGGTCGAGTATCAGGTGGTTCGGGAGCATTTCGACGCTTATCGTGGAAAGTTCACATTTTGAAGATTTTTTTTGAATTTCCTAAGTTTTATTTGAAGTGAACTTTGATGTTATTGCTGTTTGTTTGGGATTTCGAGCCTTGGCGTCATTCCAGAATGTTATTGGCGTCATTCCAGAGTGTTTAAGTATGATTCGGACTCGTTCGTCGAAGTTTGAAGGCTTGAAAGTTAAAAGAAGGATTTTGATCGTCGATTCATAGGTTGGATGTTTTTTGGTGTGATTTGATGCCTTGAGCAGGTTTGTGTCATATTTTAGGACTGATTGGTGTGATTGGATGGGGTCCCAGGGGCCTCGGGGTGTGATTTGGGGCGGTTTCGGACCATATTGTTCTGATTCTGCAGGTTGCCAGTGTTGGTGTCGTGCTTCGCGATCGCGAGGAAAGAAATTGGTGATTTGCCTTTTTATGCTTTGCGAACGCGAAGAAAGGTTCGCGATGAGTTGCTGGGCCAGTAGTTTGCCAGCGCGAGTTGATCATCGCGAACGTGATATATTGGACACGAACGCGATGTAGTGAGCTGCTAGGCCTTCGCGAACGTGACCAGAGGCACACAAGCACGATGAAGGTCGGGCCTGGGCAGACTTGTTTTAAATCGAGATTTGGCTCATTTTCGTCTAATTTCTTCCATGTAAGCCGACTTTGGGGCAATTTTAGAGTTTCATTTTCATCATCTATTATGGGGTAAGTCATATCTATATATTTTATGTTAAGTATACGAATTTAGGCTTGTATATTCAAGAATTTAAGTGAAAAATATGGAATTTTTGGTAGGAGCCCTAGAATTTATAAGTTCGAGTTTTGACCATAATTTTGGGCATGGAATTGGAAATAAATTATATATTTAATTTTCTGGTGCTATGGTAATATTTATCTTCAAAAAATTTCAAAATTTAGGCACGTGGGCCCAGGGGTTGACTATATTGACTTTTCGACCGGAGTTGGGAATTGTTATAAATTGTAAAATTACGAGTATTGGTGTATATTTTGATTGGTTTGCACGTTGTTTGATTAGTTTCAGATCGTTTGGCATCGGTTTGAAGAGTTAGAGAGGCGTTGGAGCTGGTTATCGAATTTCGAAGAGTGGTAAGTCTCCTGTCTAACCTTGTGAGGGAGAATTTACCCCGTATGTGCTATATTTATTATGTGCTACATGTTATAGGAGCTATGCACGTATGAGGTGATGAGTTTCCGTGAGTATGCTAGAATTCCTGATTATGTCCGGGTAGATTCAGACTTATGCCATGTTTTAATTGTATTATTTGAGTTATTCTTGCATGTTCAAATGCTTTAATTTACATTTAGCCTGAGACTAGACTTGATTAGAGTATCAGACTTGATATTTTAGATACTTGACGAGCTACTTGATTAGCCGTGGAAATTGTACTTTCCTATACGGATTTCTTCCGCATTGTGCATATTCGTCCGATAGTTTTTCTTAAATTTTCTAACTCACCCGTATATTCATGAGTGGGGTCAGTGACCAGTCAAAGTTTCATATTCTAATGGGATGGGGATGAACGCCTCAGCAATACTCTTATGGGATCGGGCCGTTCGCCTCGGCAGTATCATGTAACATACTCTTATGGAATCAAACCGTTCGCCTTGACTGAGTAATATGTTCTTATGGGGATCGGGTCGTTCGCCTCGGCAGTATCATGTATCATATTCTTATAGGATCGGGCTGTTCGCGTAGGCAGAATTATGTATCACACTCTTATGGGATCAGATCGTTCGCCTCGGCAGTTCAATGAAACACTTTTATGGATCGAGCCGCTCGCCTCGGCAGAATCGTGCGATATACTTGATAAGGAGTCCGCACACTCATGAGTTTTTTGACTTGAAATGTGATCGCTGATTTGGTATTGATCATTACGTATTCCATTTGAGGAGGTATCCGATAATTGAGGACTTTGTGTTCACTGTTCAGTTGTAGACCGTATTATTTGCCTATATCTGTTCTCATTATTTACTTACTATGTTTCATACTTGTCTACCTTATTATATTGATTTATTGGACCACTAATAAGTGCCAATGTCGACCCCTCATCACTACCTCTTCGGGGTTAGGCTAGATACTTACTGGGTACACGTTGATTTACGTATTCACGCTACACTTCTGCACTAAATGTGCAGGTACTGAGGCATGTACATTAGGTGGTCATCTTGGCGCATTGGCACAGCTGCTGAGGGAACTTTATGATGAGCTGCATTCTATGCTACGATTTGCAGCATATGGAGTCTCCATCTTATTTAGTTATTATATATTGTCTATTTTATATTCCAGACAGATATTGTGACAGTGTTGTATTGTTCTAATAGATGCTCACACTCTTGTGACATTGGATTTTGGGGGTTCCTAGTGGATGTTCATTATTTTATTTCGCGTTATTATTATCACTTCACTTTATGATTAATTTATATTCGAAAATTTGAAAATGAAAAGCACAGTGTTGTATGGATGCTAGATTTTATTCTATTTATTTAATAAAATTTCTTATTTTAAATTTAAAATGGATAGTTAAGTGGAGTTTCATGCAATGGCTTGCCTAGCAGCATAGTTGGGCGCCATCATGACCTATTATGGGATTTGGATCGTGACAACAAAATTCTTAGGATTTTTCGAACCTGCTCACCACTTGAGTATGGTCTACCAAAAGCTTTTAGATCGCCAATGATTTTGCTGACTTGTGCAATAATTTCTTCAATGGATTCACCTACTTTCATCCGAAAGAGTTCATAGTCATGAACCAACAGATTTATCCTTGTTTCTTTCACTTGCTAGTTCCTTCATATGTAACTTTCAGTTTGTCCCACATTTTCTTGGCGGTATCACAGCTTATAACAATTTCATATTCTTCTCCACTTATAGCATTATAGAGCAAATTTCGTACCTTAATATTAACTTGAATAATAACCATTTGCTCGTTAGAGTAGTTATCTATATCCTCAAGATCAGGGGATGATTGTCCTGATGCTGGAAGTGGATTGCTTTCCTTTTTGATAACACGCTATACTTTGACATTATAGGACTTTGCATATATTTCCATGTGCACCTTCTAATGAGAAAATTATTTTCCATTGAAATATGGTGGCCTTACTTGCGATGTCCCTTCTTAAAAGAGTGCTCCAATAGTTACTTGGTTTGACATGATCTTTTCTCACTAACTGTTAAGCAAAAGAAAAATATGTGAGACCTGCTCCGATACAAATTGAAAGTGCAAGAGGGGGGGGGGGGGGG
>MCJB01025213.1:98031-136357 GCA_002018475.1 Nicotiana obtusifolia | reverse complement strand
CTCAGGTGGGGGAGAATGTCATGGGCGGCATTCCAGCCTCGCCCCATGACCCCTTGGACGCGCCCCGTGGCGTCCTAAGCCTCTCAAAGCCTAGCGCCACGGACGGCCCCGTGGTCTTGGCCGCGCCAAGTGACAAGTGCGCAAGTGCCTCTGTCGCCCCACCAACACTCCTTGCCGGCGCCCAGCGGCTTGCGAGTGTCAACCATGCTGCGCGCGCAGACAATGCCGCACAGCCAAGAGATGCCGCGCGCACAGCCAAGGCCGCGCGCATCCATCATGATCCAAGCACAAGTGCCAGCGCCCCGCCGCGGGCCATCATCAATAGTGCCGCGCGCGCAGACAGCAACGCGCGCGCGGACCCTGACCGTCAAGACAAGATTGCTGCCATTGGACTTAGTATTTCTACATCATAGAAGACTAAGTTCCTTTCATTGTAAATATAGAATAGTTTACCTGTTTTATATTCATTGTGCTCCTTGAGCTCACTTTAGGTCTACTCATGTAATTTTGGTTTTTTTATTTTAAGCATTATTAGGGGGGTATCAGCATTCAAACATTTTCAGCAAGCATTCAATTCTCTGTACTGGTGTCTTCGCCCCCTCGACACCGCATTAGCTTTGTAATAGCTTTTTCATCATCAATACAATCGTCATCAAAAATCCAACCAAAGCTTCCGCTGCTCTCATTTCTCTTGTTGCCTACGAATTGGCTTTCCCGCACGGCACTGACAATCTAGTCTAGCGTGCGGAGGGGACCTCAGTTGGCGGACGGTAATCGTACTGACATCGATTGCCTAGCCTTACGCTACCCTTCCAAAGCATCTCAGGAAGGCGTCGCGTAACAGTGCACGTGTATAATGGTTGGAGGTAAAAGGATGGTAAGTCTATTCTTAGAAGTGAGTTGTTAAACATTGAAGGACAAATATTCTTAAGTGGGGGAGAATGTAACACCCCGAAAAATTTCGAAGTACTTAAATGCTATTAAGAAAGTTGATGTGTGCTAATTATATTATTTAGTCTGCAGACTAGGATTATTAATGTGATGGATATCAATCGGATATGATAACAAGTGTACGAGGCATATTATAACAGATGCGGGGTCTAAGGAGAACCCTAAGTCTAAGTCAAGTTGGAATTACATGATAGACTAAAGTTCCAAATGAGTAAGCACAAGACCAAATTTTGGACAAGCATATCTACATATATATAAGGTGTTATGTGATGGACAACCTATGAAATGAAAGCTCTTCGAGTCTAGTTTCTGACACTTTAAATCGTTTGTCATTTGGACACTCCTACAAGAAATTATGACCAAATTTCTGTGGTCAATTTTGCGACCGCAAGATGGTTCCGCGGACAGCATAATCATCCCAAAGTGGAGCCGAGAACAGGCAAATTTTGAAGAAACCATTCTACTATCGCATAATAGATTCTGCTGCCCACATAATTGATTCTGCTACCACATAATTGATTTTGTTTCCCACATAGTTGATTCTTCTACCACATAATCGATTCTGCTATCATATAATTGCACCACATAATTGACTTCGGGGGGTTGGAAAATTTCTTATCTGACCCTATATTGATATAAGGCCTTAGGGGGTCATTTTACAAGAAAAAATTTTATTTTTAAGAGAGATGAGAGAGCTATTTTAGAGAGAGAAGGAGAATACCTAGCATGATAATCATCCATTCTTACCTTAATCTTCAAGAATCAAGGAAACTAATCACAACATCTTCATCTAAGAGGTAAGGTTCTACTCCCTAGCCCTAAATTTCGTGATTTGGACTGAAGGTAGGTCATAAGAAGTATGATTCTTAAGTGTGGGGGTTGCTCTTTGTGCATGAATGTAACCATAAGGGTGGTAGGGAGGTTATTTAACTAAAACAAGTAAACTCTTGGTATTGAATTGTTTGTGGGATGAAGAAAATCTTGCAGAAGAACCTTGTAGTCAAATTTGCACACCAAGTGTTTGATGAAATGCTTAAATGAGATGAACACACGAATATCTTCCTAATTATGATTCACTTATTTATGTTTATAAATAGATTGAAGCTAGGATTTCCGGAACATTGTAGTAATCTAAGGTAAGCTCAAGCATGGTATGTTGGCTAAACTACTCTTTTAGAAATGAATTCTATGATATTCCCGTAAGTTTCACGTATTGTTGACTCAAGTTCCTTGTTCCCATGTTCCCATGTTCCGAGTTGTCCCCAATAAATTTTATTTTTCTGAGTAAGAAAGTGTCGAGAATTATGTATTCAAATGTTTTCGAATGTTCCTATCAAATTATGTTATCCTTGAGTTGAAATGCCTTGTTGTTGATTATCAATAAGAATGCTTGAAAGAAAAAGGAGTAGGTTGGAGATGTAAAGCATGGCCACTGTGCCCGTATTGAAAGTTATACTTGTGGCCAATGGTGCCAAGGAAATGAAATGATGTGAGAAAGGTTATGAAATGAGCCTCGATTCAATTGTTCTAGATTGACTTCGAAAACAGAATTGCCTAAAAGCATATGTACTCAAGTCGTGCCCATATGTGGCTATTTTGACTAATGCTATGGTTTGTGAGTATTTTCAACGTGTTTTGCGTTCTTACATATTCGTGAGTGGAAATTGTGTGCTGAAGAAGTTTTTCAAGAATAAATGGTGTTACTCATTTATGATCTTAACTTGTTCTTTGATTGCCAACCATTTTACTCCATTTCTTGGAAGGAAACCTATTGTGTATATAGCCATTATTACCAATGAACCTAAAGTTGTGATTTCCGGAATATTCTATATGTTGATATTTATGATGATGATCCATGAAAGGAAAGATCAGAAAGTGTGGAATATGAAATACGGCCATTGTGCCATGAAAGAAGAATCATAGGCATGGTCAAGAGATCTAATGAAATAATGATGTTGTAAGTGGTTAAACGCACGAATGAAGTGATATATGGTATGAAAGGTTATGAGATGAACGTATTTGTACTTTTGTTTCCAATGTGTTATAAGCTCCTATGTTCTTATGAGTAAAGTCTATGGTGTTCCTAAATGTTTTAAATGCTATTAATGTTCTATGATCACCTATGGAAAATACAAGAAAGTGATAGTATGAACATGAAATGTGTCCGCTTGCCAAGATGAGAATTATGAGGCGTTGTATGTCCCAATGGTTTCAATCATAGTATGTGTGCTTCCAAAATAATCAATGCAAATGACTCCGATGTTAAGTCCCCAAGAGTCATGAACTTAGAAAATGTCCTCAAGATGTCAAGTGAGTGATTAACGAGATGAAAGGAAGATGTGCTATGCTAAATGAATATGAACCTTAAGAAAAGAAATTGAGCTCATGCGCAATTGAAATCGAGTTATTGATTTACCATGCATGTGCTAATGTAATGAGTTGTGTTTCTCCATGATGAGCATGAACATGAAGTATTCGAATGATATGGGAAATTACGACCTTAAATGTAATGTTAATCATGTCGCTTTGGGTTTATATATGGTATTGAGATACACCTTCACCCGCATATATTGGGGTGAGGTGGCAGGGTCGCTTTGTGTTGAGATTGTGGTATTGTGATACACCTCCACCCATATATATTGGAGTGAGGCAGCAGGGCTGCTTTGTCTAGAGATTATGGTACACCTCCACCCACATATATTGGGGTGAGGCAGCAGGGCCGCTTGGTGTAGAGATTGCGGTATCGTGATACACCTCGACCCGCATATAGGGTGAGGCGGTAGGGCCACTTTTTGTAGAGATTGTGGTATTGTGATACACCTCCACCCGTATATATTGGGGTTCGGCGACAGGGCCGCTTTGTGTAGAGATTGTGGTATTGTGATACACCTCCACATGCATATATTGGGGTGAGGCGGCAGGGCCTCGTTGTGTGGAGATTGTTGTATCACGATACACCTCCACCATCATATGTTGGGGTGAGGCGGCAGGGCCGTTTTGTGTGAAGGTGGTTATAGAGGATCCCGGATTCAAAATCTATAAATTTAATAGGAAGCTCTTAATAAATTTGCTTGACTTTAACGGCTATCTAAGCCCTTTTATTGTTTCCATGATTCATCATATTCATGTTGTATTTCCAAGTCCTTGAATTGGTGTATTGTGTATGTGAACACTATTGACGGTCTATGAGACACATAGGTGTATATTAGGATATGTGAACACTAAGGATGGTCTATGAAATGTATAGGTAAAAATAAGAGAGGGATATGGACGGTCTACTGAGACGTATTGTAAACGCAGTCAATAAGTGCCACTTTCATTGACCTTATTTGTACATGTTGTTTCAATTTCATTATATTATGTATTCCACGCATAATTCATATGGCTCAGTTGATCCCGAACGATCTTCAAAATGATGTAAGTATAATAAGACCTGAAATTGGATTCTATGGGATGTTTCCTAGTTTCTTGATGTACTTTATTTGCCTCTTATTCGAGTTCCATATTTTCGTATGTTGTTTTGTCTGCCTTACATACGAGTACTATTCCACATGTACTCACGTCCCTTTAGCCAGGGGCGCTGCATCTTTTCATGGATGCAAGTATACTTCTATAGGATGATAAGGATCTTTGATAGGGATCTTCTGCACTACTTAGCTTATGGTGAGCCCGCTAGAGTTCTAGTGGGTGTCTGGGTCTAGTTCATTATATGTATTTAGGTGTTTATTTTCGTAGAAGCTCCATGTACACGGCGGGTCATGTAATTAAAGTTTTGAGCTTTGGTTAGAGATTGTGGAATCGTGATACACCTCCACCCGCATACGTTGGGGTGAGGCTACATGGCCACTTCGTGTGAAGGAGGTTATAGAGGATCGCCGACTTAAAATCGATAAATTTTACTGGAAGCTCTTAATAAATTTTCTTGACTTTAACGGCTATTTAAGCCCTTTTATTGCTACCATGATTCATCATATTCATGTTGTATTATCAAGTCCTTGAATAGGTCTATTGTGTATGTGAACACTATGGACGGTCTATGAGACACATAGGTGTATAATAGGATATGTGAACACTAAGGACAGTCTATGAAATGTATAGGTGAAAATAAGAGAGGGATATGGACGGTCTACTGAGACGCATTGTTAACGCAGTCAATAAGTGCCACTTTCATTGACCTTATTTGTACATGTTGTTTCAATTTAATTATATTATGTATTCCACGCATAATTCATATAGCTCAATTGATCCCAAACGATCTTCAAAATGATGTAAGTATAATAAGACCTGAAATTGGATTCTATGGGATGTTTCCTAGTTTATTGATTTACTTTATTTGCCTCTTATTCGAGTTCCGTATTTTCGTATGTTGTTTTGTCTGCCTTACATACGAGTACTATTCCACATGTACTCACGTCCCTTTAGCCAGGGGCGCTGCATCTTTTCATGGATGCAAGTATACTTCTATAGGATGATAAGGATCTTTGATAGGGATCTTCTTCACTACTCAGCTTATGGTGAGCCCGCTACAGTTCTAGTAGGTGTTTGGGTCTAGTTCATTTTATGTATTTAGGTATTTATTTTCATAGAAGCTCCATGTACACTGTGGCATGTAATTAATGTTTTGAGCTTTGTCATGAATGTTCACAGTGTTACAGCTATTTAAAAAGCTATGTACCCATTATGAGAAAGAACTTTAGGCCATTGAGCCAAATGTATTCAATTTAAAAGTCAAGATCTACTTATGTTATGGTAAATCATGCATGAGTAATGATGAGAGGTCAATGTAATGTAGGCTTGCACGACCGGTTTACTTGATTGAGCGTCGGTCGCGCTCGCTGAGTTTGAGGCGTGACACCACAACAACGGAATCACCCACCGGCGTAGATACATGAACAAGCGTAACTAAGGAATCACGGGTCATATCCAAATAACAACCAAAATATGATGATACATATGAATTAGTGGAACCAGGGTCAAATAATATGGAAGCATCCTTGTGGCATACTGAAACAATACTTTGTGATCACTGCTTCTGAAGCAACAGCCTCTTATCTGGCAGTGAAAGCATAGCATCGGGCCTGACCACCACCTAATAAACCTCCCCTTTTAAGGCGACCTCGATTTGCCTGAGTCCCACCCTAAGCTGGCTGAGCGCGTGGTGAAGTAACTGGTGCGGAAGTCATATCCCTGACAACTCAGCTGTACTGGACCACCCATAAGATGGCGACAATAACTCCTCATATGTCCCAACTGTCCACACGGGAAGAACTTAAGTAGTCTTACCGTGACTTTCCCATCCCCACTTGGGGTAAATGTTCCAGATTTATATACATGTATTGAATTTATCAACGTAAGGGACAAGACCTAGTCCTTTTGCATAAGATTGACAGTTGGGAGGGTTAAGTTGCTAGGGTGATAACCTCATAAATGCTCAACCTCTTTTTCAATTCTAGGGTCTCGGGGCCTAGATTCCTTATGTCAACTACCGTTGGGTAATAACACAATTTTGTATATTTTTAAACTCCTATCACATTTATGAGTCCCATTAATTTTTGATACGCTCAAGAGGCATCTTGTGATACATAGTTGGCTATTTCTCTTTAGTCTTATCATTGCCAAGCAAGGCACATGTGGCATGACGAACTCATCACTATCTCATTCGAAACTCCTTGTCTCCTAAGAATAACCTATATTATCATCTATATCCTCTCGGTCATGCCTCCCAAATATCACATACCTACACAACTCACTTCATTTAAATCCTAGGATCATGTATATAGTTTCCATATTATCCATATGTACTAGTTCACTCTTGGTCTGATTTAGTCGAATCTATGATGCGATAGCCATGATTACCCATGTTAGCACTTTTGTTAGTAATCTTGATGCTTCATAGGATGTAACTTCTTGAAATTCCCTTACTCAATACATTGATGGACTCTTGAATAATTCCAGCTCAATCTCAAACTTCGTCATTCCTATTTTAATTAAACTTGCCGGGGGAGAAGGTTCAAACATGTAGAAAGTATCATTCCATGATCAACATACAGGTTAGGAGACTCTATGGTCATATTCATTCAAACACTTCGTAGAATAAGGTGGAGGAGGTTGAGGGTCGCCAAAAGTCCAATTAGGATGTTCGTCATAGAGTTTTGGAGTGTGAGGAAGTGAATGGATGTTTCTTAGGATTTGATGTTATGTAAGTTGCTAATAAAGGTAACTTGAGTCCAGTGCACATTGGGCCTTGTAAAATCGTGAAGAAAATAGGCCAAGTAGCCTATGGTCTTGATTACCGTAATCATTGTCCTCCATGCATCTCTTGTTTCATGTGTTCCGGTTGAAGCAAGTGATTGAGCGTTTGTCACTCATTTCCCTATGGAGAATGTTGGAATTTATGTGAATTGAACCATGAAGAGGTTCCTATTTCCATCCTTGTTAAACAAGTTTGTAAGTTGAGAAAATAAAGATATTGCCTCTTTCAAGTGCTATGGCAGGATCAACAATGTCGAAGAGGCCACCTGGGAAGCCAAGGAAGGTTGGAAAGGAAAGTGTCCCCACTTGTTATATTACCCTATGGTTGTGTTTAAAAGAATGTTGGAGATGTACTATTTATGAGTAATGTTTTAAACCCTTACAATTTATGCTAAAATGTCCTTCGGGTAATGTAATATTTGTGATGATCGAGATTGCTGTTACTTTATGTGGAGATGATTTGTTGAGTGTTAGGTTTGTTGTGAGGATTGGTTTATGTGCCTCTCTGACATGTGGATAAACCTACAAACAGGGAAAATTCTGTCGAAATTTTTGGAAATCTAGGGAGTTAGTCAAATTTAGAACTCTTAGCGTGTGAATGAAGAGCTAAGTCATGTTAGGTGTTGATGGTAGAATATAATCCTCGTTCAAGGACAAATGATCCTAAGCGGGGAGGATGTAAGGCCCCTAAAAGTTCTCCAAGGATTTAAGTTTTATGGTGTCAGGGTAAGTTAATGTGTTTAGAAGGCTCGCATTATGGAGTTTTAGACTTACAGTGCATCATGCAGTTAGTAGAAAATTTGCAGCAGGATAATTCTATTGTCCATTGTGTGACCACGGATCAGTTCCCCTTACCGCATAACCATCCCAGATTTGATCAGAAGAAGCATAATATTGAGGGTCATTTTGCAGTCAAATATGCGACCACAGATTCACTTCGCAGATGGCATATTCATTGCATTACCAGCATGAAAATTTTGGACAAAGATTCTGCGGTTTGAAACCATTTTGTAGACCGCAGATCCGCCACATAATTGCTCAGACCATACGAGATTTTGAAGACAATTTTGTAGTCCATTTCGTTGACCATATGTCACGTCCGCGATGCATTCTGCGATCGGAGATTGGCATCAAAGGGTTATTTTCGAGAATTTCCTAACCCAGCTCTATTTTAACTAAAATACTAAAGGGGTCATTTTTTAGTGGAAATTAGGTTATTTTAGAGAGATTGGTCACTCTAGATAGAGAAAGGAGGAGCTCTAACAGTTCTACTCTTCATTCTTACTCTAATCTTGGGAATTCAAGGAAGGAAGCATACAAGATCTTCTACATACAAGGTAAGACTTCTCCCCTAGACGTAATGCAAAACTTGTATTGGGATTAAGCACAAATTTTATTATTTTGGGGCTTATGGAATGGTGATCGAAAGGCGTGTCCCGCTTTTTCAAAATTTGGTGTGTGGGAGGTGTCACGCCCCGACCTCGGGGACCGCGACCAATGCTTAACCGAGATACCTCAGTCAAGCAAGCCCGTAAAATACCTTCTACCCCAACTTACTCATGAGTAAGAAGGAGATCCATTTCATTAATTATACAACGAGGAGGATAATGTGAACGACACCAATTCATTGTCATTAGTTACTTCATGTTGAAGCCTCAAAATACATGCACTTTCATAGTTGAAATGAAACAAGTGGTACAAATACAACATTACTAAGCTTGAATTTTCCAACATCAATATACAACCCACACTGTCCATGGAGCCTCTAATAGATACGAAGGAGTACTATGATAGTGCCGGCAATAAGGCCTCGGCTATACCTCAAACACAATGCGCGAGGAACAAAAGACAAAAGACACCTAAATGAAGTGGGGCTCACCAAATTCGCGGAGAAGAGGGTGTACTGCTATCACTTATCAACGTCGCCTGCTGTGGAACCACCTGCATCCATTAAAAATGCAGTGCCCCCGGAAAAAAGGACGTTAGTAAATATGGAATAGTACTGGTATGTATGACTGAACACCCTCTTATTAGAACAGGTAACAATACAAGAAAGAAGAGTCAGAAAATTAATAGCAAGATTGTTTTCAAGTAAATTTCCATTATTTTTGGTTGGGAGATCTTAGCACTGATATATCACCATGATATTAGCACGACGTTCGATCACGGCCCGATCGGCTTGGCCCTCTAACCCAATGACATCAACCGCAATCACAATACTACCACGATTTCAATAATTACCACAATAACAATTTAAGGCACAATCACCACCATGTGTGCGGCATGGCATCCGATCACGACCCGACCGGCTAGGCCGTCTAATCACAATGCCGTGTGGATTGACATCACCCTTTTCTATCAATCATCTCATCCCAATAGAAGGGAACATTCTCATCACTTCAATCACATCCCAAATGAGGGGAATAATCACAATTCCCTCCTATACCGGCACGTGTAGTTTCGGGGTTAGGCTATCTCAACCTACCCTTCCTCGGTGACTAATGATACTCCCAAGTGTTTCTTATTATTTAAAGGATTTACAACTCATTTCAACATATTATGCACGTTTCTCAATTTCATTGGCAGTAGTGGCCCACATGCAATATCATTCTTGGCACGTTGGCCGTATTTCATATTTCATGCTTACCTCTTTTATTTTCAAACATTAACACAGATCATCAACAACAAAAAATTTCTATTCAAGACTTTGAGTACACATATGAGCAAATAAGGGTCTTAAGCACATTGAGATTTCTACACAATTTTGCATAATAGCTTTCATTTGAAACACGACTTGAAGTTATAACCTTTAGATACGCAACCCATACTTTGAACACATTCTCAAATAGCAACATAACATGACAAGAGCATGTGGAATACATAATGAACATATATCTTTGACGCAAAGCTTACTCGGAATAGCCAATGTATAATGAACAACTCGGGACTTACAAGGACATCGAGTGATTCAATACTAAGAGAGAACTTTAGTCAGCATACCTCGCTTAGAGCTTTCCTTAAATTACTACAATGTTTCGGAAATCTTAGCCACTTTGATCTATTTAGAGATATAGCAAAATTGAATACAAATAGTTCATAGTTGCAGCTCATTTGAGTATTTTATCAAACACTAAGCGTGCATTAAGGTTTCAATGTCCTCCTACGGTGGATTCCTTCATTCCAAACCCAATATCTACCCTTTTCTAGCTCAACAAGCTCGCCTAAGAATTACACTCCCCATTATCCATCTTCTACCCCAAACTCGAAATTGAAGGCTAGAGTATGGAACCTTACCTCTTGGATGAAGACCTTGTAACTTAGTCTTGTGAATTCTTCAAGACTTGAGCAAGGATTGGTAAACATTTAGATTAGGAAACCCCTTCACACTAGAGCACTTCCCCCCTCTCAAAATATCAGGTTTTTACCTTACAAATGGTCTTCAACGACTATATATTGAAATAGGGTTGGGTCACAAAATTAAAAAAATATGAAGGCCCGATCCGATCCTGCGACCGCATAACACTTATGCGGTCCGCAAAATGTACCGCATAATGGTCCTCCAGAACGGGGCATTTTTGTCGCACTCTGCGACAGGTCTGCGGTCTGCAGATCAATTCTGCGGTCGTAGAAAGGACCGCAGAACCTCCTTCTGAAATTTCTTATGCCGGCCTCTATGATGAATGTGCGTCCTATGAAACGATTATGCGGCCGCATAATGGACCGCAAAACAACCTCCAAATAAATTAGGGTACTTCTTCCTTATCTCTTTCTCGGCTTCCCAGGTGGCCTCCTCAACTTGTTGGCTTCGCCATGACACTTACACGGAGACAATCTTTTTGTTCCTCAACTTTCGAACTTGCCTATCAAGAATGGCAACTGGAATTTTTTCACAAGTCCATTCTTCATTAACCTCAATTGTCTCAACCGAAACAATAAGCGACTGATCTCCAATCACCTTCTACAACATGGATACATGAAACACCGAGTGCACTAAAGACGTCTCTTGAGGTAGTTATGCACTGTGGCGACCACTCATAGCATAGAAACAGTTGGGTCGTCCCGACTCTGTGCACCACCCCTAGCTGCACCATGCCCTACGGGTGCTGGAGTGCCTCGAGTTGGAAGAGGTGTCGTGGATGTAGTAGTTGTAGAACTAGCTGGCTGTGCTGTACCCCTACCCACACTCTGGCGGGACGAACGACAATCTCTCTGGATGTGACCCCTCAATCTGCACCCGCAGCATATGGGTAGGTCTATGTAGCAGACTCTTCAGTGCATCTTCCTGCAACTAGGGAATAGGGTCCTTCTCTGCTGCTAGAATCTCCCACCAAGCCGACCCTACTGGTAGGATCCCCCATTGCCCTGACCGGGCCTAAAACGACTCCACTGCTACTTACTTGGCCTGACGACGGTGCATTTACTGAAGATTGAGCAAAAGACTGGGATGGCCCTGATGACTCTCCCCTGAATGCTGAGTTACCACTACCACCACCAAAAAAACCTCGAAAGTTGCTCGCGGACCAGGCCTTGCTGCTATTCTCTCGCTCTATTCTATTCTTCAATATACACTTCTTTGTAGCTTGATAAAATGCCACCATCTTCCCATAGTTCATATCAAAATTCAAGTTAGTTGTAGCGGCCTCATTAATAACCAAGGGGCTAAGGCCATTGACTAACCGGCGCACTCTCGCCTCCATAGTGGGCAGCACGTATACAACTTATTGGGACAGGTGCGCGAATCTCATATGGTACTCCCACACACTAAGGCTACCTTGCCTTAAGCTCTCAAACTCAGCAGCACGGGCTACCTTAGTCTCGGCAGGCAAGAAATGATAAATGAAAAACATCGGTGAACTCATTCAACCTCGTCGGAGGGCTCTACTCCTCACTGGATTCCTCCCACAGTTCAAACCAAGAATATGCCATCTCTTTCAGGTGGTAGGAAGCCAACTCCACTGCTTAGGTCTTAGTAGCACGCATAACTCGAAGAGTCTTGTGCATCTCATCAATGAAGTCCCGGGGGGTCCTCCCCAGGATTAGTACCCGTGAACACTGGAGGATCTAATTAAAGGAGCGTGTTCACCCTGGAACTAGCAAAATCCCTTGACTGACTTGAATAAGTAGGCGCAACATTCGATCTCTAGGCCTGTGAAGCCACTATCTAAGCTAACATCTATATGGATCCCCTAAGATCCACCTCAGAAACATCAGGACCGGAAGCTGGGGGGGGAAGTGGAACTGGAATATCAATTGGAGGGATTGTGGCACACTCGGTAGGTGCAGAAATTGGTGCAGTTTTACCAGGAATAGTAGAGTCAGGAAGTGTAGTAGCTGGGGGAATATTCTCACACCTCAGGTGCTTACCTGCATCATCAAGTATAGAGTCAACTGCCACACCTGGAGTGAAATTGGCTCCTTGAACAGTCCTCGCTTTCTTCCTGGGCACCATATACTGAAAATTAGAGCAATGCACAAGTTAGAGGAGGAACAGTCTTACAATCAGTTCTATCGCACGATCTAGAACATCAAAGAATGGAATTATTCCTAAATGCCCAAGTAGCCTACAAATTATAGATGTGGTCGACAATACACCGATAAGAAGGACTCTACTAGACACAGCTCCGAGACATCCTAGGACACTTTAATACCTTAGGCTCTGATATCAACTTCGTCTCGCCCCGACCCCGGCGCTCAACCTAGATAACCCCGCCGAGCAAGCCTGCACAATACCTTCTACTCGAACTTACTCATGAATAAAGGGGAGATCCATGTCATTAATTATACAACTAGGAGGATCATGTGAACAACACCAATTCATTATTATTAGTTACTTCATTTTAATGTCTAAAAATACATGTACTTTCGTAGTTGAAGTGAAACAAGTGGTACAAATACAACATAACTAGCTTGACTTTCCGAACATCAATATACAACCCACAGTGTGTCTACGGAGCTTCTAATAGACGCGAATGGGTACTATGATAGTGCTGGCAACAAGGCCCCAGCCAAACCTAAAACATAATGCACGAGGAACAAAAGACAGAAGACCCCGAAATGAAGTGGGGCTCACCAACTTTGTTGGGAAGAAGGTGTACTTCTATCACTGATCAACGCTACCTGTTGTGGAGCCACCTGCATCCATTGAAGATGCAGCGGCCCCGAAAAAAAACGTTAGTACATATGGAATAGTACTGGTATGTATGACTAAACACCCTCTCATTATAACAGGTAGTAATACAAGAAAGAATAGTCAAAAAATTAATGGAAGCCTCAAACAATACTAACACATCAAGTTAGGAGCAAGAATTGTTTTCAAGTAAATTTTCATTATTTTCAATTTGGAATCTTAGCACCGATATACCACCGTGATATTAGCACGGAGTCCGATCACGACCCAATCGGCTAGGCCGTCTCACCCAATTTAGCAACCCCTTTTGAGGGTGCTACTTACGAAACAAATCTAACATACTACTTACAACATTCAGAGGATATTAATCCAAAAAGACATTCACAATAATTTAGTAGCAGAAATAGGCCTATGCAATAATGGTTTCAAGGTGCAATATTTTTATTTTTGAAAACACACTTCGTAAAATTTCATAAATGAAATACAATGTCAAAATATCAAGATAAAGTGATACAACCAATCTCGAATAATAAACACATTTAAAGCAACTTCCTAACAAAATTATACTTTTTGTTCAACATCACTACATGTTGATATTGTACATGAATTTCAAACTAGCGAATATAATAGGAAAACTAGTCTTTTCCTTTGTACATATTTACAAGACAAAGTGTAAATTCGACATATTACAAGACATGAGCTATTAGCACAACCTAAAACAGCAAAACAAGTCACCAAATTAAATGTCACACGATTTTGGTCTTGAGATCCAACAAGCCTCCAAAATAACATACATAAGTGTTACATATAGATCATGTACAAGTCCCAAAATTATACAAAACCTAGGTGCATATGCAAATGTTATCTCCATAAATATTCCCAAAAAGACTACTACATAAGGCTGTCTTCAAATCTCGTCTCGTACATTACCTACGATATATATTGCTAAAAGAATTAATTCTCCATTGATAAAGATTATATTTACATCCATTTGATGAAATTATAGATCTAAGTTACTATAATCCATGTGCTTAACTTTGAGAACTCATTTGGTTTCAATAGTTTTGTGTTCTTTTAGAAGATGAACTAGTTCTTGAACTCGATTGATTCTTTTAGATTCTATTTATTCTTCCATTGCATTTATATATTTATCTTTTGAAGGGCAGGAAATATCCTTTTTAAGTTTCTCATTTTTATATTTAAGAGCATCACGTTTTGATTAAGATTCATGTGACCTCTCATTATTTTCTTTTGAATTAAATTGATCTTACTCAGACTAGAACTATTCATCTCTCTCTTTTTCACTTGAAACAAGACTAGAAGATTTATATTTGCTCCCACGTGGAGTAGGATCACTTTCATTCATATCCGATGATGATAGTGGATCTTGATGAGAAACTAATTCGTCATCGCTTAAGATTCTCCCTCTCGAATGAAGGGATCTTATTTGATCTGGGTCCTTAATTTCATTAGGAGATACGTCTTAACCTATCTCGGCCTTCTTGAAAAATTTATTCTCGAAGAATGTGACATCTTTTGATTCGTATTCAGTTACGCATCCACTATCTTGCAGCCCCATGAACACATAACCTTTTACGGTTAGAGTATCTCATATTGATATTTGTGCTTCCTCTCTAACCCAATTTCCATGAGATAAGTATTCACATAGGCCACACATCCCAAAGTCTTAAAACACTTTAGGTTGGAATTTTTACAAGTCCATAACTCGTATGGTGTAGGCATAACTGATTATATTGGCACATGGTTATAAACATAAGTATCAATCAATAATGCATTTCCATAATAAGAAACTAGAAACTTTGCTTGAGCCATCTTCGATCTAATCATTTCGAAGTGCGTTGTAATTTTTCTTATTTGTAACACTATTTTGTTGTGGAGTATTAAAAATAATCGACTAATGAATAATTTTTTAATCACAAAATATTAGGTCCAAGACATATTTATCGCCGATATTGGTTTCGCAATGATTTTATTTATTCAACTAATTAATTTTCCACCATGTTTCATAAAGCACCTCATTACCTCAGATTTATGTGAAATCACATAGACATGATTGAAATAAGTAAAATCATCATTAGAAGGGGTGAACTAAGAATCTCCATGCCTTGCTTTCACATTCATATGACCATAAATGTTTGAATAAATCAATTACAACAACCCTAGTTTTGTTCTTAAATTATTTTATTGTCACGACCCAAAATTCTACTAGAGTCGTTATGGCGCCTAAGACCGCTTGCTAGGCAAGCCAATAACAAATATGTTGAATCAAACTTTAACAAGTATAAGAAATAGTCTCAAATAGCGGAATAGCAAATAAATTAAGTCGTAATATCAATACAACTGAATCCACCTCAAAATTGGCAACACCGAGTCTGTGAGCTCTATAGAATACTAAATACAAAATCTGAACATAATACAGTGTTGTCCAGAAGAGTAATAAAAATAATAATAGACAGAGGAGGGGACATCAAGGCCTGTGAACAGAACTGCAGTGCTACCTTAAAGTCACCAAGCAAATCCGAATAAACAGCTCGCCAGCAACCACCACAATCAGCAGCACTAGGATCTGAACAGGAAGTGTAGTGTATAGTATGTGTACAATCGACCCCATGTATTAAATAAGTAGCAAGCCTAACCTCAAAGAAAGCAGTGGCGAGGCTGGCAATGTCAGATGTTCACTTTACACACCCAACACAACAATAACAGCAGAATACTGGCATATAGGAAAAAAGTAGCTCAATTAATAACAAACTCTACTCTAACACAATAAGGGGAGAAATAGACATGATTTTCAAGAATATTAGTCAAGGCGTCAACTTTTCCACATAAATCACTATGACAGAGATTTATCAAAGGTAAACTATGATTTCAAGCTCTAAACATCAAGTAGAGACATGAAATAACATCACAGCTCAATCATCAAGTGTACACAATCTCAGCATATTCATAATGCCTAGCACAATACCCCTCAATCATACTCTCAGATCTCTCATGGTGCCTGGCAAATTTCCCTTGAACCATACTCTCATCACTCTCACGGTGCCTGGCAAAATGTCCATGGGTCATCACACAAATACACACCATTTTACGGGTGTGCATAAGTCCCTCATTGAGCAAATACCACGCGCATGCACTCATAGGGCCCAAAGTAACATGGGTTATGACCTAACTCCGGAGGGGCAGATCCTAGCTCAAGTGCCAAGCGGATCAAAATCAACCATCAATATCACTAAGCCCACTATGGGGACTAATGCAAATGTCACCTCACTATAACCCACTATGAGGCCTAACGCAAGTGTCACCTCAATATCATATCAACATGGCACTATGGCCTAAGATCAGTAATCAATATGCTGAATATGGCTCTACGTCCCAAAATCAATCATCAATCTCCATAATTCTTGATATGCCAATTTCTCACAGTATCATAGTCAATATACAACATGAAATATACCAACATACCACAACTTCTCTCAAACCCGTGTCACACTCAAGGATGGTAACGACATGTGTGATAACATATAAAAAGTTCACAAAGATAGAGATATAACATGCGGATATAATATCATGACTGGAAAATATGACTATGGCTAAGGCAAATTGTCACGCCTCAAATCCGGGGAGGCGAGACCGGCATCTGGTGCCTTACTTGACCGAGCGTACCAACTTAAACTTGTGTTCTTTGAACATATGTGATTGCTTAGGCTGACAAGGTAAACGGAATACCATTATGTATATCTTAGGCCTTCAAGGCCATAACTTATGAAAATCTTAGGAATGAAAAGCTAATCTCAACTGAACAAGAAGCAACCCAATATACATACATATATACATATATATATATATATGTGTGTGTGTGTGGGGGGGGGGGTAATCTAATTCTTAGGACCGAGCCTAATGAAAGCCGGGTATGTTATGGCCGAGCCTAATGAGGGCCGGGTATGTTGTGACCGAGCCTAATACGGCCGGGTAAGATATGCTATGATATGATGATGATGATGAGCCCACAGAGGCGTATGTTGATGTACAAAGGTGATGACGAGCCCACAGAGGCGTATGTAATTGCATGAGGTGACGACTATGTAAACGTATATGATACCAATAAATGTATATGAAAATGGTATGCCCACAGAGGCGTATGTATAAGATGATGATAATGATGATGAACGTGAATATGATGATGTTATAAAGGTTATGTGTATATGCATAAGCTCGACGAACATGTCATGGTTAGCCGCCCTTAGAGGCGTTCAGATGGCACAGGTTATATGTTTCTTATCCTGATGCATATATTATTGCTCATATATTATGTTTTCCTGTCTTACATACTCAGTACATTATCCGTACTGGCGTCTTTTTTCTGTGGATGCTGTATGTCGTGCTGCAGGTCCTGATAGACTGATAGACGGAGTTCCCCCACCACAGTAGGCTATCCAGTTCAGCAGATATTGGAAAGATTCATCCTCCGGACTTGCTATAGCATTGGTATGCATTTTGTATAGGTATTGTGGGCATGTCGGGGCCCTGTTCCGACATAGGTTGTATTATGTATGTTCTTGTAGAGGCTCATAAACAAATGTCAGTGTGTGCATAGACAAGTGTCGGTTCATGTACGTGTACAGTCAGGTAGTGAATTATGTTGAGACAATGGGATGACTTATGTGCAGTTGAATTGCCTTGTCGGCAAGTGTATGTATTCTGTTGTATAACTTTTGTACAATGGCCATGTCTGCCGTGGTATGTTGTATATATATATGCCTACGTCATGATACAGCGTTTCTGTGGATATATGTGTATAAAATGTGTTGTTATCGGAAGGTCCAATTTAATTATGATCATTGTTGTTATGAGTGTGGGCATTCACCGGCCATCTAAATAGTAAAGAAAGTAAGATAGCATATATGAAGGGTACACCGGCACTCTGCGAGCAGGGTCCGGTGCCATGTCGCGGCCCTCTGGTTGGGTCGTGACAAAACTTGGTATCAGAGCATGGTCGTGTCCTAGGGATTGTCTATGAGCTATGTCTAGTAGAGTCTTGATTATGGGTGTGTAGCGCGCCACATTTTATAATCAGGAGGCTACTTGACATTTAGGATTGTTACCTTCTTTCTAAATCTAGATCGTGCGCCGAGCTGAGTTGTAAGCATTCACTTCTAACATTCGCCTTGTTTCCCTATAGCGATGACTTTAAATAGAAAGTGAACGATTAATAGACGACTTGATATAGAAGCGGGCGAGGGTACCAGTCAGGTGCCCCAAGATAGAGGAGGCCAAAGTGAGCCTCCAAGTGAAATGCCTTCTCGGACCTCATCTACTGCTCTTTCCCCAGAGGATATCAGGAGCCACCCAGCATCTCCAGTCCCTTCTTCTGGTACTACAGACCAGGACTTGAGGACCGCAATACAGTTGTTGACTAGACTGATAGCTTCTCAGGCTCAGAGGCAGAATAACGGTGCTACTGAAAGACCGGTTAGTGCGAGGGTTTGTGACTTTATCAATTTGGATCCTCCAGTGTTCACCGGGTCTGATCCTAAGGAGGACCCACAGGTGTTTATTGACCAGATACACCGCACCCTGCGGGTTATGCATGCCAGTGACACAGAGGCAATAGAACTGGCTTCTTATCGACTACGGAACTTAGCAGTGTTCTGGTATGACAGTTGGGAGAGATACAGGGGTCCGAACGCTCCCCACCTGTGTGGAATGAATTCTTTTAGGCGTTCCTTCGCCACTAATTGTCAGTTGAGGTACGACGAGCTAAGGCTAATAAATTCTTGAACCTTAGGCAAGGTAACATGAATGTACGAGAGTACAGTATGCAGTTTGACTCTCTGGCAAGGTATGCTCCCCACATGGTGGCCGAGATGAGCGACAGGGTTCACTTATTCGTGAACGAATTGGGACCGCATTTAATAAATGAATGCACAACAGCCTCCTTGATAGAGGGCATGGATATCTCCCGTATTCAAGCCTACGCCCAGACCATAGAGGATCGTAAACGCCAACAAAGAGCGGACAGGGAGCAGGAGAGGAGCCAGTATAAGAGGACAAGATTTGCAGGGTATTCTGGTGACTCCAGGAGTAGTGTAAGGCCCCATTCTTCGAGGAGTTCGGCACTACCTATATCTAGTGCCCCTCGACAGTTTCAGAGTTCGTGGGCATCAGACTCGCCCCATCACAGGGTTACTAGTCAGATGCAATCCCCAATGCCTCATTGTGAGCAGTGCGGTAGGACCCACTTTGGACCGTCCCGTCGAGGTTCGGATATATGCTATTTTTGCGGACAGCCCGGCCATATGATGCGGGACTGTCCTTATAGAAGGGATGGTGGTATGGCTCATCAAACTGGATCTGTGGCTGGTTCTTCCTTATCAATTCGACCTCCAGCACGGGGTCCCCAGCAACCAGCAGGTCGTGGCAGAGGTAGCATTACAGTACCGAGCTCCAGTGGTGTTCAAAACCGAATATATGCTCTAGCAGGCCGACAGGATCTTGAGTCATCTCCAGATGTTGTCACAGGTATATTATCAGTGCTTTCTCATGATGTATATGCATTGATTGATCCCGGGTCCACGTTATCTTATGTTACACCCCTTGTGGCTGATAAGTTTGATATCGTACCTGAATTAATAAGCAAACCCTTTGCGGTATCTACTCCAATAGGATATTATGTGATTGCTAGAAGAGTATATAGAGGTTGCACTGTGACAATTTGTAGTCGTCAAACCTCGGCAGATCTAATTGAGTTAGAAATGGTAGATTTTGATGTAATAATGGGAATGGATTGGTTGGAATCATGCTATGCAAGTGTTGATTGTCATACGAAGATGGTTAGATTTCAATTTCCAGGTGAACCCATCCTTGAATGGAAGGGAAACATTGCTACGCCGAAAGGTAGGTTTATTTCCTACCTTAAGGGAAGAAAAATGATCTCCAAGGGTTATATCTACCATCTTGTTCGCGTTATGGACGCGGAGGCGAAGTCGCCTACTCTACAACCAATTCCTGTAGTCGATGAATTTCCGGATGTCTTTCCAGATGAACTCCCAGGTCTTCCTCCTGAAAGGGAGATTGAGTTTGGCATCGATGTGTTGCCTGATACTCACCCAATTTCTATCCCTTCATACAGAATGGCCCTAGTAGAATTGCGAGAGTTGAAAGTACAGTTGAAGGACTTGCTGGGTAAAGGTTTCATTAGGCCGAGCACTTCACCTTGGGGTGCGCCAGTCTTGTTCGTACGAAAGAAAGACGGATCGTTACGGATGTGTATCGATTATCATCAGTTGAATAAGGTCACCATAAAGAAAAAATATCCACTTCCAAGAATTGATGACCTGTTTGACCAACTCCAGGAGCCAAATATTTCTCCAAAACTGACCTACGTTCAGGATATTTTCAGTTGAGAGTCAAGGAGAAAGATATTCCAAAAACAGCCTTCCGAACGAGATATGGGCATTTTGAGTTCCTAGTAATGTCGTTTGGGCTAACAAATGCCCCGGCAGCTTTCATAGATCTCATGAATACAGTATTCAGGCCCTATCTTGATGTGTTCGTGGTGGTATTCATTGAAGATATTCTAGTGTATTCCCGTTCAGAGGCAGAACATACGGTCACTTGCGGATAGTCTTGCAGACCCTTCGGGATCACCAGTTATATGCAAAGCTCTCCAAATGTGAATTTTGGCTGAACTCAGTAGCATTCTTAGGCCATGTGATATCTGATGAGGGGATGGAACACTGAGGTGCCAAGGCCGATTATATGTGCCTAATGTAGCAGGATTGCGAGAGAAGATTATGAGGAAAATTCATCAATCCCGATATTCCGTCCATCCTGGCTCAACAAAGATGTATCATGAGGTCAAGGAGCAGTACTGTTGGGATGGTATGAAAAGGTCTATTGCAGAATTTGTAGCCCAGTGCCCCAACTACCAACAAGTGAAGATAGAACATCAGAAACCCGGTGGATTGCTTCAGGACATAGAGATTCCAACCTGGAAATGGGAGGTGATTAACATGGATTTCATTGTTGGATTACCTCGCTCCAGTCGTAAGTTCGACTCCATCTGGGTGATCGTGGATCGACTTACCAAATGTGCTCATTTTCTGCCAGTTAAGACAACCTACACAGCTAAAGATTATGCAAAGCTGTACATGAAGGAAATTGTTAGACTTAATGAGGTACCAATGTCTATCATATCGGACAAAGGAGCCCAATTCACAGCTAACTTTTGAAAGTTTTTTCAGAAAGTTTTGGGTACACAAGTAAATCTCAGCATCGCTTTTCATCCTCAAACTGACGGACAGGCTGAACGTACCATTCAGACACTTGAAGATATGCTGAGAGCATGTGTCTTGGATTTGAAGGGGAGTTGGGATGACCATATTCCACTTATAGAGTTTGCCTACAATAACAGCTACTACTCCAGTATTAAGATGGCCCCATATGAGGCATTGTACGGGAGAAAATGCAAATCACCAGTTGGCTGGTTCGAAGTTGGTGAAACCGAGTTGTATGGGCCGGATTTGATCCACCAAGCCATTGAGAAAATTAAAGTAATACAGGAACGATTGAAGACAGCACAAAGTAGGCAAAAGTCCTATTCTGATGTCCAACGTCGTGATCTAGAGTTTGAAGCTGGTGATTGGGTATTCCTGAGAGTCTCGCCAATGAAGGGTGTCATGCGTTTCGGAAAGAAAGGTAAATTGAGCCCGAGGTACATCGGTCCGTACAAAATCCTTCGACAAATTGGACATGTTGCTTATGAGTTAGAACTACCATCCGAAATGGAATTTGTCCATCCGGTATTCCTTGTGTCCATGTTGAGGAAATGTATCGGAGATCCTTCTCGGGTCGTCCCCATCCAAGACATACAGATTACAGAGGATCTAACATACGAAGAGATACCGATGGCTATATTAAACCGACAAATTCGCAAGCTAAGGACAAAGGATGTAGCTTCTGTCAAGGTATTATGGAGGAACAGGAATATGGAGGAAATAACATGGGAAGCGGAGGAAGAGATGAAGTCTAAATATCCGTACCTGTTCCACAATGTAAATAATGATGATGCCGAAGAAACGCAGAATGCATTGAAAGGAGAAGCGTCCGTACGAGGTAAATAGGAACTTGAGATACACTTCATTATTACCTTTCATTTAATGCTAATAGGGTACTTGTTCCCGTAGATCCTTACATTCGGGGACGAATGTTCCTAAGGGGAGGAGAGTGTTACAACCCGTAAATTCATACGTTAGAATACGCCGTGAGATAGTTCACATATAAGAGCCTAAGAACCCGAAAAATAGTTCAAAAGTTAAGAAAAAGAGCAAAGGTGTCTCATAGTTGGATATGCGACCACAAATCACAAATGCGAACCGCATATCCAACACCAAGATCGCAAACTGAGACAGATTTCTAGGCAGAAATTTGTGTCAAAAATGCGTCCAGTATGCGACCGCATAATGCAAATGCGGACCGCAAAAATGACACCTTCCATCGCAGAATGGAACAGATCCTGGCTGAAATCTGCGTCAGAAATGCGACCAGAATGCGGTCGCATTGTTGAAAATGCGAACCGCAAATCTGACCCTTCTGCGTCGCATAATGCAATAGATTTCTGGGTTGAGATTTGCGACTAGAATGAGAACCGCATGTCACGTTTGCGGCAGATATGCGATCGCAAACCTGAAATTGTCAGACACGTGTGTCACTTATTGACAGACCTATAAAAGGGGCCCAAACCCGTTCCTTCATCATTTTTCTGAACTTAAACATAGTAGAAGGCCCCCAAAGACCCCTCTCAAAGTCCCACAAGCTCTAAATTGAATAAGGAATCAAGAAATTGAATAACTAAAGAGAAACCCTAGCTGAGTTTCCTTCTTCTGCAAACCCAAATTGAGGGCGAGACCTAGAATTTGAGGAATCGAGGAAGAAGGCTAGATAATCCGCATGCAAGGTAAGTTATTACTCCCTTTCATGCAACTTTTCCTTGGGCATTCATGATATATTGTTGCATGCCTGTAAGGACTCGTGGGAGGGTGATTGGAAACCATGAATTCAAGATAATTACTGCTAAATGGAATGGGTTATGGTTACCTTGGGTTGTAGATGAACCGCATGTGTTATAACTATGGTTGATAAGATTTAGAGGAGGAAGGGTGTGAAGAAGCACCATACAAATTAGGGGATTTCAATTAATGATAAGCTATGACGCTTAGCAAGTAGCGGTGAATTGTTCTTTATTTGTAGACTAAGAAATTGTAGCAATTGCGTAGCTTGAGAACTGGTGCAGTATATACCAGGTATGTAAGACTATATTGTTCTTTCTTTTGCACGACTCCTATTGATTACAATGCAATGAACGAGGCCCAAAATAATACTCTATTCTTAGAAGTTAGGGTTGCTTATATTGTTTCCCTTTATGGAAGGATTGCTCTTGTTCTTATGATATCAATGTTGTTGGTATTTCTTGAGTCTTATAAGGTTCATGTTAAAGAGATATTCTTAATTACGTGTAAAAAGGGGATAACAATCGTATGTCACTAAAAAGGGTCTGGAACATATTTTCATAAGTGAGCATGCAATATATATATATATATATGTGTGTGTGTGTGTGTGTGTGTGTGTGGGTGGGTGTGTGTGTGTAATCTAATTCTTAGGACCGAGCCTAATGAAAGCCGGGTATGTTATGGCCGAGCCTAATGAGGGCCGGGTATGTTGTGACCGAGCCTAATACGGCCGGGTAAGATATGCTATGATATGATGATGATGATGAGCCCACAGAGGAGTATGTTGACGTACAAAGGTGATGACGAGCCCAAAGAGGCGTATGTAATTGCATGAGGTGACGACTATGTAAACGTATATGATACCAATAAATGTATATGAAAATGGTAAGCCCACAGAGGCGTATGTATAAGATGATGATAATGATAATGAACATGAATATGATGATGTTATAAAGGTTATGTGTATATGGATAAGCTTGACGAACATGTCATGGTTAGCCGCCCTCAGAGGCTTTTAGATGGCACAGGTTATATGTTTCTTATCCTTATGCATATATTATTGCTCATATATTATGTTTTCCTGTCTTACATACTCAGTACATTATCCGTACTGGCGTCCTTTTTCTGTGGACGCTGCATGTCGTGTTGCAGGTCCTGATAGACTGATAGACGGAGTTCCCCCACCGCAGTAGGCTATCCAGTTCAGCAGATATTGGCAAGATTCATCCTCCGGACTTGCTATAGCATTGGTATGCATTTTGTATAGGTATCGTGGGCATGTCGGGGCCCTGTTCCGACATAGTTTGTATTATATATGTTCTTGTAGAGGCTCATAGACAAATGTCAGTGTGTGCATAGACAAGTGTCGGTTCATGTACGTGTACAGTCAGGTAGTGAATTATGTTTAGACAATGGGATGACTTATGTGCAGCTGAATTGCCTTGTCGGCAAGTGTATGTATTCTGTTGTATAACTTTTGTACAATGGCCGTGTCTGCCGTGGTATGTTGTATATATATATGCCTACATCATGATACAGCGTTTCTGTGGATATATGTGTATAAAATGTGTTGTTATCGAAAGGTCCAAGTTAATTATGATCATTGTTGTTATGAATGTGGGCATTCACCGGCCATCTAAATAGTAAAGAAAGTAAGATAGTATATATGAAGGGTACGCCGGCACTCTGCGAGCAGGGTCCGGTGCCATGTCGCGGCCCTCTGGTTGGTTCGTGACAATGTTGTACTTCCTTAATATGTTGAAGGTTTCCTGTAAACGTTTCAAATGGTCCTCTGCTCGCAGGGACTTGACCAACATATCGTCAGTATAAACTTTCATTGATTTTCCTATTTGTTCTTTGAAAATCCGATTTATTAGGCATTGGTATATAGCACCAGCATTCATTAATCAGTAAAACATTACGTTATAGCAGTATGTGCCAAACTTGGTTATGAAATAAGTCTTTTCTTGATCATCCGAGTCTATCCGAATTTGGTTGTACCTGGAGTAGGCGTCGAGAAAACTGAGTATCTCGTGTTTGATCGTCGCATCGATCATTGGATCGATGTTAGGAAAAGAGAAAGAATCCTTAGGACATGCCTTGTTTAGATCCTTATAATATACACAAATCCTTAGTTTATTTCCTTTTTTTTAGGTACTACCACTACGTTAGCTAACCAATCCGGGTATTTAACTTCCCCGATGGAACCTATTTTGAGAAGTTTGGATACCTTGTCCTTGAAGAACACGTGTTTGATCTCAGACTGTGGCCTTCTCTTCTGCTTAACCAGATGAAACTTCGGATCCAAACTCAACTTGTGAGTGGTTACCTCCAGTGGGATCCCTATCATGTCTAGATTGGTCCTAGAAAAATAATCGGCTTTAGCTTTAAGAAAATCAATAAGTTTTTTTCTGAGCTGGGGGGTTAACCCCGTGCCAAGCTATACCTTTCAATCCGGTAGGTCTCGATCAATATATCTTGCTCCAACTCCTCGACCATTGATTTGGTGGGTCGGTGTCACCGGGTGCTAAGAATGATCTGGGGACACTATAACCGTCCTCATCGTCCGCTCCTTGCTCTTCCTGTTTCTCCCGTTCGACTGAGGCCGGTGTCATTGATTGCTATTTATTTTCTTCTTTTTTGGTCAGTTTTGCGCTTCTCGATGTTGAAAATACGGGCACTGGGATCACTTCATCGATAGTGAACATTTGCCTTGCGGCCGGCTATTCTCCGTAGACCGTTTTGACTTCCCCCGGAGTGGGAAATTTCAGCGCCTAGTGTAAGGTCGAAGGTACTGCCCTCATGTTGTGGACCCATAGCCTTTCGAACAAAGCATTGTACCTCATATCCCATTCGATCACGTAGAACTTTATTTTTTGGGTTGTCCGACCAGTGTTTACCGGTAAAGTTATCTTACCTTTCGTGGTCTCGCACGCCAGGTTGAATCTATTCAATACTCGGACTGGCGGTACGATTTGATCCTGCAACCTTAGATGCTCTACGATCCTCGATCTGATGATGTTGGCCGAGCTACCTGGATCAATCAACACAAGCTTAACTCGAGATTTGTTGAAAAAGTATAAATATTACCAGTGCATCGTTGTGAGGCTGTACGATGCCCTCGGCGTCTTCATCACTGAACGAGATAGCTCCTTCCGGGATGTAATCCCGGGTGCGTTTTTCCCTCGTAATAGACACTTTAGTGTGTTTTATCATCGGCCTTTCGGGAATATCGACTCCCCCAATGATCATGATGACTAAGTGTTGAGGCTCCTCTACTCGACCTGCTTGTTGGTGTCCCTGTTTCTAAAGTGGTTTTTGGCTCGCTCATTTAGGAATTCTCAGAGGTGCCCATTGTTGAACAATCGAGCAACTTCTTCTCTTAACTGTCGGCAATCTTCGATCCTATGACCGTGAGTGCCATGATACTTACACATCAAATTAGGATCTCTCTTGGCAGGGTGAGATTGCAATAGCCGACACGGTACTTGCAGCGTCCACGTTAAAATTGTATTCCGATAATCTTGGTGCTTCTCTACTCCCGACCGACCTGTCAAACCCGTTTTTGCTCATCAGGCCCCGCTGCTCGGTCATCGATCATTTCTCTTCTCATCCTCATCGGGAGGCGCCCGAATCCATTTCCCGTCCGATCCGCTATGTATGGATGATATCGGTCTCAGACCGGGCTTGACTCTTGATTAATAGCTCTATTAGATCTATCACCTATTTTGATGGTTTAAAGAGATCCTGAAGGGGCCCCGAGTTGATCGTCTTTGACCCTGATGTTCGATTGGTACCTGTTATGGATGTCAGCCCAGGTGACCGCCGGGTATTCCACCAAATTTTATTTTAGCTGCCGAGAGGCCACGAAACATCGGGGGTTGAGCCCTTGAGTGAATGCTTGAACCGCCCAATCATCCGCAACCGGTGGCAAATCCATCCGTTTCATCTAGAATCTCGACACGAACTCCCTGAGCATCTTTTTATCCCTCTGTTTGACCTTGAAAAGGTCTGACTTCCTAGTTTCTACCTTGATGGCCCCGGCATGGGCCTTCACGAATGCATCTGCAAGCATAGAAAATGAGTTGATGGAGTTTGGAGACAAGTTTCAATACCATATTATCGCTCCCTTGGACAGGGTTTCCCCAAATGTTTTCAACAACACTAACTCGATTTCTTCGTCTCCTAAGTTGTTCGCTTTGATCGTGCATGTATAGGAGGTTACATGCTCATTCGGATCCGTGGTCCCATTTATACTTGGGAATGTCAGGCACACGAAACATCTTCGGGATTGGTTTCGGTGCTGCACTTGGGGGGAAAGGCTTCTGAATAAATTTTTTGGAGCCCGGCCCCTTCAATATCGAAGGTACTCCGAGGATCTAATCGACCCTGAGTTGTACATTTCCACCTTCTTGTCGTTAGCCTCAATCTTTTTCTCGCATGACTCCACCCGCTTTGTCAATGCTTCGAGCATCTTTATCACCTCGCAAGTTTCCGCGGGTCTGAGCTCACCCGGTTCCACGGCAACTTGTTCATCTCTTCGAGTATTTTCCTAGGACTGTTTGAGTTTGACCCTTTTAGGGGCGTGGCTTTGATTCTGCAATTGTGCTATGCCACTTTTTGAGCCTGCAACATTTCGAAGATCAACCGAAGGCTTACCCCCTCACCCTCACCCTTGAGTGCTTCTCAGGCCGCTAGCCGCGGTCCCATACGGACACTGTTTTCGGATTAATGGGTAAATTGATGTTGATGGCCACTTGCGAGTTAGCGTCGACCGAGTCTGCGGCTGGGACAACATTGGGATCAGTAGGAAGCACATCATTACTAGGCATCACGTTATTGTTCTCGCTGTGATGGCCTAACTTATCGTCAATGTTCAAGTGACAGACTGAGAGTTTGACATCCTTAGGCTAGCCTGGAACCAAAATTTCAAAGAACAAGCGTAAAGTAGGGTGTGTTATGGAGATTCGTATCAAATCACCACTATTATCCTTAGCCCACGGTGAGTGCCAAATTGTTTACCCCAAAAATGAGTAACAATTAAATTTGAACGCGATTTAAAGGATACGTGGTTTAATTAAATACGAATGATTAAGAACAACAGGTAAATGAGTTAAAGACAAAATAAATGATCAAACCAATCACAATGTAATGACCAAGCCTAATCTTATATTGAACAGTGCAATTCGTCCTCGATTGGACCCTTGATAGAAGCTCGGCCGCGAGCAAAGTAAAGAACAAATGAATAATGCCTTGAACAATAGCTAGAAGACAAAAATAAACTTTTAAAGCTTTGATTTACGTGTTACAATGTCTTAGAATAGACAAAACCTTCCTCTTTATATAGTAGGAGAATTTCAGTTTTAGTGCAAGTCTAAAAAAGGTAAAAAATCTTCTTTTTTTCGGGAAATATTGATCTTTAGTTGATACTGAACGGGATTCGCACCATAATATCCGGTTGAGGGCGAATATTTTGGCCTCCTGCTCGTCATGCATAACTGTTCAACGCGTTCCCCGAGGTCCAGAAGCTATACTTGACCCGGGTCCGTCATTTCACCTTGTCCGATCTTAGGTACATCATTCATTCCTCTCGGGTTTCAATACAAGGGGCTCCTGACTTCGATTACAATTACTTCAGTCGTGCTTACCCTTTGTTCCTTCATCGGGGAATCGGGAAAAACTTTGCCCCCAATTTTACCTGTAAACAAATACAACAGGAGAAAACTCAGTTATTTAATTATCTCACGGATAATTTTGAGGTTAAAATAATAATAATTTAATAACATGAAAATGGGTCAAAAGATTTGTCTATCTTTGTTACTTCGATCTTTTTAACAAGAATTACTTAGTTATAAATTTAAATTTTATTATTTTAATATAGACCCATTCTTATTTGATAGATTAAATGGATATAAGGGACATGGAATAAATGAGTTTTATTATTAAAAAATATTTCTATAATATGACATGCATGCTATGTCATGCCAATTAAGTGTTCTTTGCTTTATGAGCGAAAAGTAATAGTTGAGTGATTTTATTATTCTAAATAAAAAAAGTGACTTTAGTAGGATATTTTCATAAGTTGGGTGACCATCTAAGGGAATTAACTCTTAGGCTAACCCATATTTTACCTATGAATAGTCATATTTTCACGGGTTAAATATGGGTTGAAGCCCAAATTTTACCCAATTTAAATATCACTCATCCAACCCACTAAAATATGGGCTGATTGGACGGGTTGACAAAATATGGGCTCCCCGGCACTGATTAAGATGCTATAGATAGAATAATCAGGTGCAAAGCTAGAAGCTCAGTTACGTGTTCGATCGAACCAATAGCTTTTGTTCAAACAGTATATTTATGTTAAAAATTTTATTAACCTAATTATTAGCATTTAACATCATCGTTTCAAAATTTAAAACCCATAAAGTTAAAATTTTTGCTCCGCCCCTATATAATCAAATGTTTTCATCTATCAACGCTTCCACAGATTGATGTATAATAGAGTTCACCAATTCGATAGCACATGGCATTTGTTTTTGTTATCTTTCACTATCAACCACGGGCCACCACTGTTTGCATTCAATTGACGTTTGTTAATTGAATACTGTTTTCTTACAGAGGTGTATGCTAGCTAGACCGCAATCCTGCCAGAAACGGAATAGGACCAATACATCTTTTCCTCGAAAACATCAAAATTTTAAAACGCTTACGATATGGGAAGAATCCATGACTATGCAGGGCGGATCTATAGGCTAAACTAGGAGGCAAGCGAATCATGATCCCTCCGTTAAATAACATATTTTATGCATGTACTTTTTAAAATTGGTATAATATTATATATATTCCATAAAAATTGAATGATGCGTTTGATTTAATACTTAATTATATATTTTAATAAATAAGGATCAATTCTCACTTAATACTTTTTTTGTATTTTTATTTTGTGATGCACTCATATTCTAAAAATTTTAAATTCGCCTCACAGATCAAACACAATAGCCGAACGTGGTGATCAATTTTACTTTACATTCTTGATCACCCAAGAAAACTGACTATCATTTTCTTTACATGCAATATCTTAAAAAGCAAAAAAAAATATCTACATTGACAATAACTGATATGTTCATCACATACCACATTCAATTGTGAGGGACCGGGGACAATTCTTCCTTAGCAATTTTTGGCATAAGCTCTTTCATTTACAAATGACACGGGATAAATAAAAATCATTCACTCCTAATTAAAAATTTAGAACTTGAGATCTGAGATTAGAAGAGAATTTAGTAGTAATTAGGAGTGATTCCTCCTTAGATGAGCCCTACCCGCAAAAGTAAATTATTTGGACAGTAAATCTGGATTAGAATATCAGATAGTTTAACTTAAAACAAGCGCCGTTGTCCTTTCATTGGTTGTCTAATGTTTTCTGTATTATTTAATGGTAGTATGTATACAACAAACTTAGAGGAGTTTAATTTAGCAATTTCAGCTTCTAATATTATAATCTTGAAGTGAAGATAACGTGATCTGGTTGAATTTACTGTTTATTCTCATCCATCCATAAATATAAACTCCACCACCGTTTCTTTTTTGGAGTATACTTCTGAATATAAAGATTATAACAGGTTACATACCCAAAATATATAGATAGCCATGGATTTCATCTTAATTGCCATTACACTAGCTAGCTCCTTGGTTTTCCTCTTCCTTATTTACAACCAATTTCTCTCAACCAAAAGAAACAATGGGCAGAGGAAAAGGGTACCTGAAGCTGCCGGAGCATGGCCTATCATTGGCCATCTCCACCTTCTCAGTGGATCTGAATCTGATCAGTTACCTCACAAAGTCTTAGCTCGAATGGCAGAAAAATATGGGCCAATTTTCGGGTTGAAGCTTGGAGTATACAAAGTTGTTGTGGTTAGTGATCCCAAAATAGCAAAAGAATGTTTCACAACCAACGATTTGGCCCTTGCAAGTCGGCCCAAATCCTTGGCTTCAGAGGTCATAGGCTACAACCATGCCATGTTTGGGATTGCTCCCTACGGACCTTATTGGCGAGAGACAAGGAAAATAGCCACTACTGAATTTCTGTCCACTCGGCGACTTGAGATGGTCAAACACATAAGAGAATTTGAAGTAAAATCAGCTATTAAAGAGTCTTATGAATTTTGGTTGAAGAACAAGAGTAGTAGTTTAAACGGTGCAGTGAAAATGGAAATGAAGGAATGGTTAGGGAATGTAATTATGAATACTATGATTAAGATGTTATTTGGAAGAGGATGTACTGAAGGAGAAGGAATAAATAAAGCTCATAAAGCAATTAGAAGATTTTTTGAGTTGTTAGGGGCTACTGTTGTTGCTGATTTTTTACCTTATTTAAGGCGGCTAGATATAGGAGGCCATGAGAAGTTGCTAAAGCAATCGACTCTGTTGTTGAAGAATGGTTAGGAGAACATAAAAGGAGGAGGGATTCTAAAGGGATTAAATCTAGAGAGGAAGAAGATTTTATGGATGTAATGTTGTCCATTTGTGAAAACAAAGATTTGCCTGGATTTGATGCTGATACCTCCATCAAAGCTACATGTATGGTGCGTTTCTTGATTACCCTCTTAAAAACCACTTCTAACTACTTCTAATTGCGCTGTTTTAAGTTATAAACCAGCTATGGGTATATGACTTGACTAAGAATCAAAGAAATATGCTAAAATCGGTTAAATTGTAGCAAGGGGAACATGTCCAAATTTGTTCATGTACTATTCGGAATTGTTCAAGCCTGCCCTATGTCACTTTTGGTCTAATCATACCCTTGTCGGTAGCAAATTATCATGTATGTGCTTGCGTTGGTGGAGTTCACTTGTACAAATTTTTTGATAAAAAGAGTTTAAATTTACCTCTCAACTTTTGAATGTGAACCAAAGGTCAAGAGCAACAGTGAATCTTATTTCTAATGGGGTCAAAAGTGTAACAGAGGACATAGTTGAGCAATTTCAGATAGTACATTGACAAATTTGACCATTTTCCTTATATCAACAGCATAAAACTTTTGTTTTCATTGTTAGTGTATAAAATCAAAATCGTTTTTTATTAATCATCAATTCATTGTCTTCTGACTACGAAAAGAACATCTATAAATTTGTCATTAATATTCTATTGTAGTCCCTTGTTGTGCTCATATGTGTAGCTTATTGCTGAAATTTTTGAGTTTGGGTTGGTAGGCTCTGCTATCAGCAGGTACAGACACCACGATCGTAACTCTAACATGGACTTTATCCTTACTACTAAACAACTACCAAGCACTAAAAAAGGCCCAAGATGAATTAGATGCTTACGTTGGGAAGAACAGATGTGTACAAGATTCAGATATCAAGAACTTAGTCTATCTTCAAGCTATTGTTAAAGAAGCATTGCGTTTATATCCAGCTGGACCGCTCTCTGTACCACACGAGTCGATGGAGGATTGTACTATTAGTGGCTATGATATACCAAAAGGCACTCGCTTGTTAGTGAACATTTGGAAGATTCATCGTAATCCAGATTTATGGCCAAATCCTGACGAATTTAAGCCAGAGAGGTTCTTGACGACACATAAGGATGTCGATGTGAGAGGAAATCACTTTGAGTTGATACCATTTGGTAGTGGAAGAAGAATGTGCCCTGGAATTTCTTTTGCCCTTCAAGCTGTGCCCTTTGTATTAGCTGGTTTGTTGCAGGGGTTTGAACTTAAGAGGCCTTCGGATGAACCAATTGATATGAGGGAGAGCTTTGGATTGACAATCCTTAAAGCTTCTCCTCTTGAAGTTCTCCTTACTCCACGCTTGGCTCCCAATCTTTACGAATGAAATGCTGACGAAGTTTGTGCCAAATGCCAATGGTTTAGTAATATTGAAGTGAAAATAATAAGAAGACTTCATAAGTCATACATTTCAAATGTGATTGCACAACTCTTGACTTCATCTTACAGATGGCATAATTAGTTTTAGAGTCCTGCACTGGATATTTCAAGTTGTAACTCTGACGTTCGGCATGCTTTGATATATATATATGCATGGCTTGTTAGCTTCTAATTTTTCTTTTCAAAGTTACCGTCTACGTCTTTGCAGTCATTTTCTCTCTAGCGGAACTACATCGGTATAATTTTTCGAAGAAGAAAACATTTTGATTAGTTGATACATCAAATTCGATGCAAGTTTTCTGCCAATTGTTATACCTAGATGCTAAAGTCACATGTTTCAATAGCTTAACGACCTTAGTTGCACTCTGACGTGGACTCTGAAATCTACCATAATGTTTAATCTATATAAGAACTACCGCTTTCATAACTAATTAGTCATTTAATTAAGAGTTCCTCCTCTCATATCCAACGCAATGGATTTCTCTCCTGCCATTACCCTGTGCTATAACGTTTAGTTTTCTCTACTTCATTTACATGCCTTTACTTTTTAGGAATCGGTAGCAAAAGCAATATTAGCAGCAGAACACCCCCTAAAGTTGCTGGTTCGTGGTCTCTCATCGGCCATCTACACCTTCTCAGCGGCTCTCAGCTGCCTCACAAAATGTTGGGCCTCTTGGCAGACAGATATGGGCCAATCTTCACAGTAAAATTTGGGGGTCAAGTTTTAGTGGCGAATGATTGGAAGATAGCCCAAGATAGTTTAATCAATAACGACTAGGCCTTGAAAGCCAAAAAATGCAGAAATATTTTGGGGTGGTTTTAACTTTTGACCCTCATTTGCTAATGGGCAGAACTTCAAGATCAAAAGTTAAAAGTGTTACCCTATGAATAAACGAGAGCAAACACTTGTTAAACTTAAAGTTTCATCCATAGAGCAAACGGAAATAAAATTTCAAGATTATCAACTTTGAGGGCTATTTGTTTATTTCACCCTTGGCGAGCTGACCAAAGGTGTTAGTTGATATTGCAGTTTGTCTAGAAATCTGTACAAAATCTTTATGCTTTTTCCTTAAGACTAAAATAATCCAAACCTTGTCCATTGAAAATCTGAAAGCAATCTTCTACTTAATGTTAAAGCTTCTTTTCATGGATTGTAATTTTGAATAAGTTTGGAACTAATGCATTTTATTGAGTATAATGGAAGAAAATAAGAAGTATAGATAGTTGTAATATTAACTCATCTTACGTCTTCAAGGAGTTAGTTAAAAGTCAGTTACACGGTTACAATTAGTAGTAATACTCTTAGAGCTGCTGTGAATCTTTTGATTCTATATATACATGTAGCTATACTCAGAAATCAATCAAAGAAGAAAGTTTTCTTTAGTCTCACTCGATCATATCTATGTTTCTCTCTCTCTTCCTTCCTTATTCTTCTTCTTCTTTCTCTAACTGTTACATTCTTCAATCTTCGTTCTTGTTGTTATCAGCTCTAAATCTTACTGTGAGCAAGATGTATGGTTGAATTTCTACATGGTATCAGAGTAGTAGAATCCAATTACTTCCGCAAAATCTACAATTCTTGAAATTTCCAATTCTGTCAAAACTTTCTTCAAATCTTGAAGAGTTCTGAGAATCTGCATTCTGGCAATCCATATCAAAGCAAGTGTTGTTGGTTAATTACAATTCTGAAAAGCAGTTCTCTCTTTGAAACATGACGATCGACAATTCAGAAAATCTGGGAACCACAACTGGAACCACACCATCTGTGACTCAAGTTGATGCAAATGGAACTCAGTCTATACCAAGAATCATACCAGCCATGGACCATATCATACCTTGTATCTGCGTCCAACTGATGTGAGTGACATTTCCCTTATCTCTTTACAATTAAATTGTAACGACTCGGCCGGTCGTTTTGAGTATTACAGCCCCTTCCTCCCGTTTACTGCTTTATCCTGTGTTTAATTATAATTGTATGACTTGTAGGTTTTAGAATGAATTGAAGCACTTAGTTTCAAGATTTAAAGCTTAAGTTGTAATAGTTGACCGGATGTTCACTTATGCATAAACGAGGGAATGGAGTTTGATGATTCCAATAGCTCTGTATGGTGATTTTGGACTCAGCCGAAAAATTATTTGGAAGTCCGTAGTTAAATTAGGCTTAAAATGACAAAAATAGAAAATTTAAAGTTTGAAGTTTGACCGGGAGTTGACTTCAAATCCAGTCTTCCACGAAAGAACAAAATATATTAAGATAGATTGCATTTCATAAGAGAGAAAATACAACAAGGACTTGTGAAGACAGAATACATAAGCACCACAGAACAACCAGTTGACATACTTACAAAAGGATTAAACAAAATTCAACACATGTATTTAAGGTCCAAGCTAGGATTATTTAAAATCTTTACTCCACCTAGCTTGAGGGGGAGTATTGAGTATAATGAAAGAAAATAAGAAGTATAGACAGCTGTAATACTAACTCATCTTACATGTTCAAGAAGTTAGTTAAGTTAGTTAAAGGTCAGTTACAAAGTTAGTTACACAGTTACAATTAGTAACAGTACTCTTAGAGCTGCTGTGAATCTTTTGATTCTATACATACATATAGCTATAGTCAGAAATCAATCAATGAAGAAAGTTCTCTTTAGTCTCGCTCGATCGTATCTCTGTTTCTCTCTCTCTTCCTTCCTTCCTTCCTTTCTTCTTCTTCTTCTTCTTCTTCTTCTTCTTCTTCTTCTTCTTCTTCTTCTTTGTCTAACTGTTACATTCTTCAATCTTCATTCTTCTGGTCGTTATCATTCTGACTGTGAGCAAGATGTATGGTTGAATTTCTACGCATTTCTTGGCATGAATCACTAAGGACCCACTCCAACACGATCAGCAAATTCACGTTTTATGTGCTTTTGCATCAATTTGGTGAATTTAGATTGAAACACAGAACCTGAAGTGTCAGCTTAAATTAAGATTAAAATAACTCAAGAAATTTTAATCATCTCTTCTGTAAGCAAGCTCCTGAATAATGGTTTAATAGCAAACGCAAAGATTTTGGAAACAGGAAGAGATCGTTTAAGGGCTGAAAATAAAATAGTGGCTCAAATAGTTCTCATTTTTTTTCGAAAAAGCAATGTCACTCGATCACTGTGAAAAATAATTAACTGCAATTTTTCTCTGTTTGTGACTTCTGTCGTCTCATCACTCAATGATAAGAAGCAGTTCAACTCATTCGTATTGTTAAAAATCATGTTTAATTGATTTTGAATAATTTGATCATGTAAAGATTCTTTACACACTTTCACCTTAACTGAAAAAAAAAGGAGCAAATAAAAAGATGAGAATAATATTGAGGTTATCATGTGGAAGCCTATTTGAGATGTTATATCATAATTTTCAGAATGTTTTGGCCACCATCAGTGGCGGATCCAGGATTTTAAGGTCGTGGGTACTCACTCTCTGGCTATATAAAAAAATTGATTTATGCAAGAATCGATCCCTTGACCACTTTATAGTTGTGCACTCTATTCTCACTTCTTAACCAAAGCACTCAAAAGATTTTTTGTTTAATGGGTGCATCCTAATTCTTTATAACAGTATTCCATGTATTTTCTATATAATTATACAGAGTTTGCGTCGGGGTTAACGGGTGCTTCAGCACCCGGTACTCGTAACGTGGATCTGCCCCTGGCCACCATATATATTAGGCATCATATATACATATGACAACTTTAAAGAGTCAGTTGGGATGGAATGGCAGGGAGTCCAATTGGTTGACGGAAATGGCTGTGGTGTCTGAGACTCAACATCTCAGAGATGAGGCAATAGCATTGGGAAGAAAACCAAAATTTAACTCTGAAGTACATAGTCTTGGGGAAATGGCTGAGCTTTTATCACTTGCATGTGTTGACCCTTTCATGACCAGGCCAGCCAGCTTGCCCCATGTGAATGTGATCAATACCACATTACGCATAATATTCATGGCCCATGGGTTAATATAACGAGGAACCAACCCTTGGCTATTAAAACCATAAGATGCCTTCTAAGGATAATTTTTCTCGACCAATTTGAATTCCATTTCATTTTTTATTTTAAAGGTTGTAGAGTAATAAGTAGCTAGGCGGATTTCAGTGCATGTATTGAAAATCTCCAAAGAAAATTTATCTTATAGTTAACTTTTCTTGAAAGGTGGAGGACATCCGCAAACTTTAAGGTCGTAAGTAAAATCAAGATTAGTTTGAAGGTTCTTATGTATTATCCTTTCATATTTATATTTATTGTCACAAATGCGCCTACTAACTTAAAATTTTAAATCTATCTCGATTTGGGAATACCTCTCAAATCTCAATATATGCGTTGAACTCTAATGATAAACATATAGGAGAAATTACTATATATTGCGTGTAGAAAGCGTTAGAAATCAAAAGTCTTCATAAAATAAATAGGAAAAAATAGTAAAGGCGGTATTCTAAGATTAGGAAATGGATTGAATAATAATGAGGTAGCAAAATGAATGGAAGCATTGATGGTGTAATAAGTGTAATCACATGATTTTTCGTGTGACCTGTCTTGAAAACAACATGGCGGGCCTAATGCAAATGGCAGCTTCTCATGTTTTCCCTTACTCTGAAAGCTGAAGCTGATCTATATATTCTACATAAATACAAATGTACACTATAAAGTATTCAGTCTCTAGTCCTCATCTGTGTATCCCAGCCCTACATTGTTTTCCATACATCATCTCTTTATGTTAACGCTGAGCTTTCTTGATTCCTTTGTATATGCGTATAGGACCTTTAAATTATACATATTGATTGTACTAGTATATTAATGTAATTTTAACATATTATAATAAATTACTACTCTCTTTTACATGAGTTTATCAATCCACATGTTAGTCATATTTACTTAACAATTTAGGTAACTTGGCATAGCTAAGTTTAATTTATTCTTGAGGACGTGCTTCTAAAATTAAACCAACGTGTGATATGTGTTTAAAGTATTTTATCAAAAATAAATAAATAAATAAATATATATATATATATATATATATATATATATATATATATATATATATATATA
>MCJB01025213.1:0-91614 GCA_002018475.1 Nicotiana obtusifolia | reverse complement strand
CCCCTCCTCCCCCGCACCTGCTGTGGAGAAGAAGGAAAGAAGAAACAAAGAAAATAATGGAAGGTACCAAGCAAGAATGAGAAAGGAATGAGGAAAAAACAAATGTGCTGGGGCCCTTCTGATGTTTTTCTTTTTCCTTTTCATCTTTCTTTTTGAATACCTAATTGGCTAATTCAATCAATACTTGCAAATTTGTTGTCAACAACCTGAAAACCGAAATGTGGAAAGATTGTGGCCTAATCATTGACGAAGATCAAAGAATTGTGTTATTAGTTTGAATAAACTATTTAGTCACTTATTATGCGAGTTGGGCCTTTCTATTTATGTTGAGAAAGACGATAATGAAAAAAGGGCTAGGAACTCGCTCAAAGGAGCCTAATCTAGCAGTTAAGATATTAAAGAGAGAAGACACTTATTTTCTTAACTGTGCATTCAACACACCTCCTCTTCTCACGAAAATTCTTTTTAATAATGAGTAGACTCGAATGTACAACCTATGTCTCTCTAATATTATGTTAAAGTTTGTGACTAGCTTAAGACACTATTAATTAGCTATACAGAAAATATTGCACTTAGATTTTCTTATTTACAGTCTTTCAACAGTATTGTGTACCCAGTGGTTGAGGCCCCAGTATTCAACTCTAGTATACATTATTAGTGTTACGCGGCGTCTTCCTGAGATTTTTTGGAAGGGCGACATAAGGTTAAACAATCGATGTCAGTGCGATTGCTGTCCGCCAACTGAGGTCCCCTCCGTATGCTAGACTAGATTGTCAGTGCCGTACAGGAAAACCAATATCGTGAGCAAGTGAGAGAGCAGAAAAGAAAATTGAGAATGAAAGAAAGCTTGATTGCATTAATGAAAGCTATTATAGAAAAGCAACACGGTGTCGAGGGGAAGAGACACCAGTACAGAGAATTGTTTGCTCGCTAGAAAGTTTTGATTGCTTGATCCCCCCTAATAAAGCTTAAAAAATATAAACCAAAGTTACATGACTTGACCTAAATAAGCCATAGAAGCACACTAAAAGAAAATGAAGTGCACCTACTCAATATTTACAATGAAAAAGACTTAGTCTTCTACAATGTAGAAACAAGTCCGTTTGCAGCAACTTTGTCATTAGCATCAGGGTCTGCGCGCGCGACATATGTTGGCATCTGCCTGTGGCTGGTCGCTGGCGATGGTTATCGGTGGGGCGACAGAGGCACCAGCGCCCTTGTCACTTGGAGCTGCCAAGACTATGGGACCGGCCGTGACGTTAGGCATTGAGAGGCTTGCCAGGACGCCACGGGGCGCGTCCAAAGGGTCATGGGACATGGCTAGAAAGCCTCCCATGACATTCTCCCCCACCTGAGTTGGCGACGTTCTCGACGCCTTACTTGTAAGATAGTCATCAATTAGGCTCTTGTAGGCTTTGAGGTTTGTTCCCCTCTCCCAAGTATTCTCCTCTGCATCACATCCCTGTTTCTTTTTTATTTCACCAAGAACTCTTGGTGATATTTCCTTGAGGCATGAATCACTCGATCATCAAGAATAGCTTCAGCACGCCTTTTTCCAGTTGAATTAGAGCCTCGAATGCTGGGTATTGTGAGTTGACTCCGTGAAGGATCCTCTAATCTTCCCGAAAAGGTTTTGGGAGACTGACATGGAAGACGGGATGGATTTTCCACCAAGCTGGGGTATCCACCCGGTATGCAACTTTCCCAATGTGCCTTATAATGGACAAGGTCCGGTATATTTTTGCAATAGGCGAGGGTCATGGACCCCTGCAAACAAGTACCGCTTTGGGGTTTTGACCATCACTTTGTCTCCTACTTGATATTCAATGAAGCGATGGTTTTGATCAGCATGCCTCTTCATCCGCTTTTGGGCTTTGACGAGATAGCTCCGCACTATCTCCAAATTTCGCTTCCATTTTTGTGAGAAGCTAGCAACTCGAGGAGATTTTGACATGTTTGGTGCATTCACAGTGTGTGGGAATGGCGGTTGCTGTCCGGTAACAATTTCAAAAACGTTCTTGTTGGTACTAGAGCTCTTTTATGAATTGAAACACAGTTAAGCAGCATCCAAAAACTTCACCCAGTTCTTCTGCGATCCGGTTACAAAGTGGCAGAGATATTCCTCCAGCATGCCATTGAACTGCTCTGTCTAGCCATCAGATTGCGGATGAAAACTTGAATTGTGGCTCAATTTTGACCGGAGGCACTTAAAGAGTTGAGTCTAAAAGTTGCTAGTGAAGCGTGAGTCACAATCACTAACAATGTTTTTGGTCAGGCCCCAATACTTGACGACATGAGAGAAAAAGAGTCGAGCTGTATCCTTTGCTAATATATATTATGGGGCTGCTATAAAGGTATCATACTTGGAAGATTGATCTACCACAACCAAGATAGTTATAAGATCCCCGAGCTTGGGCAATCCGGTGATGAAATCCAAGGAAACGCTTTCCCAAGGTCTCTTTGGGACAGCTAGTGGTTCCAAGAGTCCCGCTTGTCTCAGGCGGTCCGACTTGTCCTTCTGGTTTACTAGACAAGTCTTCACATACTGAGCGACGTCATCGGTCATTTGAGGCCAATAATATGCACGGCGAAGTAACGCCATGGTGCGTTCTTCATCGGGATGACCAGCCCACAAAGTGTCGTGGCATTCTGCCAGAAGGGTCTTTCACAGATCTCCTCCTTTGGGAACATAAAGTCGGTTCCCTTTCACTTTCAGGAAACCATCTTCGGTGTAGAACTGGCGAGTCTTGCCCTGTCCTACCAAATCAACCAAAAATTGAGCAGCAAGATTCTTGATGAGTAGATCTTGTATCTAGTCTTTTATGGTGGTGGCTACTTCACTCCCCCTTAGGGTGGCGAGTAGGCACACTGATGCTAGATCAGCTCTCCGACTGAGTGCATCAGCAACATGATTAGTCTTTCCACTTCGGTACTCCAGGTTGAAGTGAAATTCCGCTAGGAGTTCCTGCCACCTGGCATGTCGACCATTCATCTTCGACTTGGTCATGAAATGGCTAACAGCTGTAATGTCTGTCTTGACCATCAACTGGGTTCCTAGTAGATAGTGCCTCCAAAGTCCTAAGCAATGAACGAAAGCTAATAATTCCTTCTCGTGGGCGGCATAGCGCCGCTCTGCATCTTTCAGCTTCCGGCTCTCGTATGCTAGGGGATGCCCTTCTTGTAGCAAAACTCCACCAAGGGCATAGTCGGAGGCATCTGTTTGTACCTCGAATGGCTTGGCCAAATCAAGGAGGGCCAAGACGGGGCTACTAGACATAGCCACTTTCAATGCGTTGAAGGCCTCCACTCGCCTGGGTCCCCAATCACAAGGCGTGACCTTCTTGAGAAGTTCTGTCAGTAGTACTGCGATGAGAGAGTAATTTCTCACAAATCGTCTATGGAAGTTGCATAGGCCAAGGAACACTCTCAGGGCGTGGATATCCTTAGGCGGTGGCCAATCTGTAATAGCCTGAATCTTCTGTTAGTCTATCTTGATTCGCCCTTCCTCAATGACATGCCCGAGGAAGTAAATTTGTTTTTTAGCAAAGGAGCACTTGGATAGTTTGCATATAATTCGTGCTCCCGCAACCGGACTAGGACCTTCCGCAAGTGCTCCAGGTGTTCCTCTAGTGTCTGGCTATATACTACAATGTTATCCAAGTAGACCACCAAGAATTCATCAATGTATTCTTAGAAAACTAGGTTCATCAGAGTGCAAAATGTGGTTGGTGCGTTAGTCAAGCCGAAGGGCATAACCAGGAAGTCGTATGACCCATACCTTGTCACATAGGTCGTCTTGTGTTCATCACCCTCTACAATCCGAACTTGTCAATAACCTGTCCTCAGGTCTATTTTGTGAACACCATCGCACCACCCAGTCTATCGAACAAATCAGCCATTAGCGAAATAGGATACTTGTTCTTCACTATGATTTTGTTTAGAGCCCAATAATCCACACAGAGTCGTAAGCTTCCATCATGTTTTTTTAGAATAGCACAGGGGACCCGTATGGGGACTTGGAGGGCACGATGATCCCTATGTCTAGCATTTCTGCAACTGTCTCCGAAGCTCGGTGAGTTCGGGTAGTGACATTCTGTACGGTGCCCGGGTAGGTGGCTTCACACCTAGCACCAAACTCAATCTCATGGTCCATATTGCGCCTAGGCAGGAGTTGCTTTGGCATGTCTTGTGGCATGACGTCTTCAAATTCCAATTGCAGCTCCTTCACGAGTGCAGGGAAAGCACCGCAGGAGCATTCTATATCCTCAATGCAGAGGGTAGCCACAAACATAGGTTTGTGTCTTTTGACCCCCTTCTTCAACTGCAAGACCGAGATATTTTCAGCGGCCATCTTCATGGGCTTGCACGGGATGATGCAGGGGTTCTCCCCATTTTTTCCCATCATCAATGGCATGTCTACATACAGTACGGGCATGGTGTTGGTTTGCCTCAGGAATTCCAACCTTACTATCAACTCGAAATCGTCTATGATCACCACCCGCAGGTTAAATTTTCCTTCATAAGGGCCAAGCTTCACTGGTACTTCTTTGGCTATTCCATCCACTGTCTAAGGAGGTGAGTTGATAGCCTTGACACGACCTCTGCCCTTACCTACAACTAGACCAAGGTGCTCCACCTGAGTCGAGGCCAAGTAGTTGGGGGTAGCACCCGTGTCTATCATCGGCCGAATGGGCTTGTCATTTACCTTCATCTCGACGAACATTAAGGTCCTCTCTTGTTTAAGAGAGTCCTCTCATCCGTCTTCTTTTTTCCTTTCTTGTTAATTGGGTAGTGGTCCTTCTTTTTACGGATACCAACACTGATTCCCATTAAGGTCTCAGAAACAGAGCCAACAATTGCATTGAAGGTACCTACTAGTTCAGTCTGGTCTGCATCATCTGTGTCGTCATCTGTCCCATCATCAAAAGCTTAATGGGAATTCATCTGTGCATGAGGGTATTCACTATTCCAATGTGGTCCGCCGCAATGTCGGCATCCTGAAGGTGGTTTCCTACCCCGATCATTGTTGTTAGATGCAGTGCTAGTACTGCCTGAGGAGAGAGCCTTAGATTTGGCTGCACTCCGATCTTCTCCACTTCTGCTAGGGCTACCAGTGCTCGTCTGGCCCCCTTTGTATCCTCCTCTGATAGGTTGTTGAGGCCTATCCTTCTGAGCGTCCACTTGATAATCCCCAAGGCACTTCGTTGCTTGGATCACCTTAGGAAACGTGTTTACCATTTGTCTTTGGAGCTCCATACGGGCATAGAGTTTTAACTCTTCCAGGAAAGTGAAGAGTTTGCCTTTGTCCCCCATGTCACGTATGTTCAGCATGAGTGCGGAGAATTCTCGCACGTAGTCCCGCACTGATTTGGTCAGGCGGAACTCCCGTGGCTTTCTCCTTGCATTATACTCAACATTTTCGGGGAAGAATTGTAGGCGTATGGTTGCCTTCAGTTCTGCCCATGTCTCGAGAGTATCTTCACCGGCGCTGATGGCTTCGTATTTCACCCGCCACCAGAGTTTAGCATCACCCTGAAGATACATGGCAGCAATTACTACCTTCTTAGCTTCTTTTAGGCCCCCCGCGGCATCGAAGTATTTTTCGATGTCGAAGATGAAGTTTTTCACTTCTTTGGCATTCCGAGCACCACTGTATGGCTTTGGCTCAGGAATTTTCAGTTTTTGTGCAGCTAGGGAGAAGTTCACAGCACCCCCAATTTGGTTCACGCCTCCTCGAAGCAGGCCTTGTAAAGCAGCATTAATAACCTTGAGCTGGCCTGTCAAGTTGTCTATAGTTTGTTGCATGGCAGTCATCATGTCTGCCTTTTGTGCTTGTGGGCTAAATCCTCGGCACGCTCCTGTTGGAGGCCCTCAAATTTCCCAAAAATTTCTCCTCAAGGGTCGCGATGATGATCCTCATGATTCACCATGATCAGAAATTGTGGTAATTGCAATGTTATCCCTCGTCCGATGTCGAGCCTAGGCTCTGATACCAACAGTTACGCGGCGCCTTCCTGAGATTCCTTGGAAGGACGACGTAACGCTAAGCAATCGATGTCAGTGAGATTGTTGTCAGCCAACTGAGGTCCCCTCCGTACGCTAGACTAGATTGTCAGTGCCGTACGGAAAAACCAATGTCATGAGCAACTAAGAGAGCAGAAAAGAGAATTGAGAATGAAAGAAAGCTTGATTGCATTAATGAAAGCTATTACAGAAAAGCAACACGGTGTCGAGGGGGAGAGACACCATTAGAGAGAATTGTTTGCTTGCTAGAAAGTTTTGATTGCTTGACCCCCCCTAATAATGCTTTAAAAAATAAACCAAAGTTACATGACTTGACCTAAATAAGTTGTAGAAGCACACTAAAAGAAAATGAAGTGAACCTACTCTATATTTACTATGAAAAGGGCTTAGTCTTCTACAATGTAGAAACAAGTCCGTTTGCAGCAACTTTGTCATAAGCATCAGGGTTTGCACGCGCAGTGTTGTTGGCATCTGCCTGTGGCTAGGCGCTGGTAATGGTTATCGGTGGGGTGACAAAGGCACCAGCACGCTTGTCATCTGGAGCTGCCAAGACCACATGGTCGATCGTGGCGCTAGGCGTTGGGAGGCTTGCCAAGACGCCACGTGGCGCGTCCAAGGGATCATGGGGCATGTTTTGATTACAAGACAATCATCATTCATAACTGGGATTATGCTTAATATAATAAGGACTTCATGATTTGACAGCGTGCGGTTACCTGTATGGAGATTCTAATCATTCAATTGATTGAAGTTGGTCAAGATATTGGCATGTGAAATATATTAATCACTTACAAATTGTCTAGTTTATAGTTTCTGGATTTGTTCTTCGGAAGAATCTTTTAGTGCCCAATAGTAATGAGAGAATGTGAGCAGAAATTCAATTATACATCATTTTTTATTTTTCCATTAAAATGGTATGTTTTTGCCAGGCTGTTTCATGGAACATGCTTCGCAGTATGAAATATTGGATTAAAAAAATGGTCGTAAACTCGTAATATGATGTCTGATTCGCCAGATTTTATATATTTGTATAGAACCATGAAATGATTAAAAAACGAGTAGTGCCACACTCATCTTTGCTAATGACAAGATCCACCTACTCCTTTGTCAAAACAAACATTCTAATTCTTTGCAAACGAAATTCTTTAGCAAAAATTAAATTAAAGTAAAGAAAAGAAGGTAGATGAGCTGATGGATCGGAAGAAAAGTAAGGGATGGTTGTGATTTTTTCATCTTAATTAGAGATTTTCAGTTTAAACTCAGTCTCTTGACGAGAAACATTTTTACTTTTTAATAAATCTATGTTACTAGACACAAATTCGTATTGGTCGGGTTGGTGAATGTCAAATACCAAATAATAACTGAAATGAGACAGAGATGCATAACAAGATGAATAAAACTTTGTAAAGTAAATAATTTTACACGCTATTATAGGAAAGTGGTATAAGTAACTAAGAAATTGTAAGAAAGAAGTTATTCATCCACATCCCTACCCTGAATTACATAGTTATTGTGCCAGAAAATTTACACACCAGAATTGTCTCATTTACACCGTAATCCCTTCGTTGTTGTTCTTCTTCTGATCTTCTCTATGTGATTAATGGTGTATAAGACCACCTTGGACGAATAATGCAACATCATTACGCGTGTCATATACTTGGACCGTCAGATGAATATTTAGCGGATGGGATTGAATCCCAGCTTACATCTTCTTGACCACTATTCATGGCCATATGATGCAAATTAGGTGCCATTTCTGAAACACTCCAAACTTTCACCGATTTATCAAGACTTCCGCTATAAATCACCCATTTTTTCTCACTTCCGGTCGACTCCTTATCTTCCTCGACCGCTAGACATTTCACCGGTCCATTATGACCGGTCAATATAGACAAACACGTGTGAACCGAATCGTCCCTTTTCCAAACAATAATATTTTTATCTGCTGAACCGCTGAAAACCAAATTCCCAGCAACTGCTAAGCAAAGAACCGCTAATTTATGCCCTTTAAGTACCCCTCCGTGAGACAGTTGTTTTTCACGTTCCCAAAAATTCACAACGCCGTCCGACGAACCGCAGTAAACTACTGAACCGGATTTATTAACCGCTAGAGCCGTCACTGCACATTCCTGGTTCAGTAGTGTTCGTACAAAAACATGATTTACGCTTTTTCCTACGGATTCCCTTTTCCAAACTTTGACGGTTCCGTCTGCTGAACCGGTATAAACGATTCCGTCTACGCTGGCTACAACAGAGTTAACGGCGTCGTCATGGGCTTTAACGGATTCTAAACATTTGGAGTTATCAACTCTCCATACTTTAAATGTTCTATCCCATGAAGCTGAGTAGAGAAGGCCTTCCGTATGGTCCATGCTCAAACATGAAATTGCGTCGCAATGCTTGATCCAAAGGGCTGTCCGATTACGCTTTACCTGTTGAGACATAATATAATTAAAATTGTGTTATCTCAAATAGTTTAAATTTTCAGACGAAATAATCCTACTACTTCAACATGACATTAGAGGTTTAGATTCAAATAACATCATCAGCCAAAAAGCAAAATAAACTATACTCCGTCGTATATTTTCTGAGTGTTTCGCCTATACATGAAACTAACCAGGCTCACATTAAGCAACCTGTTGAGATATAATATATAATTAATTAATTAAAAATGTTAACTCTAATAATCACATACTTTAACAAGCAGATGTCTTTAGCTCAACTTTGACCCATACCCAATTAAAAAAATAAGTTTTTCACAGTCTTTGGCTCGTGAGAGGGGCACGTTGAGACACAATATAATTAAACAATTCAAAATGTAATTTTTCTACATCTTAAAACTTATAGGTAAAATGGTCAAACTTCAACATTACCTCCACATAATTGCTGGGCTTAATGGAAGCCTTGAAAATGTCAAAAAATGTTGGTAAACTCCCGGCACGTTTATGATTACTGGGATTCTTCGATTGCACCTTCCAAACTCGTACCTTTCCATCTTGATGACCCGTGAAAATTTTCTCCCCGGAGATAATAATAGCTTTAACAAGACCACTATTTGATTTAAAAGCAGCAAATTCCTTCATATCTTTCCAAACACGTATGTTTTTGCTATCCGAACCAGTATAAAGAATATAATTCTTTGCAGCTAAAGAATATATATGCCCTTCTTCACGAACAAGAGAACCAATGAGACCATTTTGTGGGATGTTTTTTGGAACATCATCGTCAAATTTGTACCAAGGTGATTTATTAAAAGGAGAACTTTGGTTCCAAGGTGACAACATCGTAGGAGATCCCTCGGCGCTAAGGCGATTGGGATCATAGGCGGAGAAACTACTTTGACGGACGTCGAAATCGTCGTCGTTAACGGTAGTTGACGACATATTGGGCACGGAGTGAACCATGTTGTTACAAAAATTACTACTATGAGGTAATAAATTATTATGGGGACAAGTTTCAGCTAACATTTGAGGTTGTTAATTGGCCTTTTCTTTGTTTCTCGGTTAATTATCGTTTGATTTTCTTTGGAAGAAGAGGAAAATGAGAAGAAAAAGCAAGGGGAAATAGAATGAAGAAGGCGAGGATGAAGAGAATGTTTGATGAAAGGGAGAATGGTGGAGAGTTTTTGTAGGGAATATAAAAGGAGGGAAGGCGGGAGAGGAGAGAGAATGATGAAAATGAGAATGTGGAAGGATATGCAACCAGATCTTGACACGTGGATGGTGGATGTTATTCGGTTTTGGTTAGTGTTGGTTCGGGTTTTTATTTTTTATTTTTTTTGTTTTTTGCAATATCCTCGTATTGGAGGCCGATTAAATTTATATTTGCACTGAAAAATTCCACATTGAAGGTAAAGCGCTTCCAAACAAAAACGACTTCATACGCAAAGCTTGAACTTGAAACCTCTAATTAAGAATAAACGAGTAATTATCACTCCACCACTAACTCTTGTTGGTGGTTTTTTATTTGCTCGTCGTCGTAACATTGTCCATAAGTTATTTTTTATTTGATAGACACCGTGGAGCTTTTTGGCAACAGAAAGTAAATGGATTTTTAAATTAAAATGTATATGCCAATTTTGCAAATAAGTTTCCAATAAAGTTATATTTTAGGTGTTTGACAACTAATATATTAACATGATTGTATATAGTCTCATGTCAACGAGTTAATCTTTTTGTAATATATTGATAATTGATTTTCTAAGATTATTTTATCTTCGCGCACTATATGATAGTCGTATCTTAATATGACACAAACTGAACATATGACAAAAATTGTACAATGTCACTGGTAATCTCCCTTCACCAATAATCCACTATAATTAGAATTAAAAACTCACTTATTACCCAATATGCATGCTAACCACCTCATTGATTAAGGTTTACTTTTTCCATTAAGACTTTACAGGCTTATTTCATTAAGAGCCTAGGCTTATAATTCGCTTACGTCTATAAGATATGGTACATTCATTCTAGACATAAACTTCCGTACTATATTTTTCATCACTCTATTACTAGTCACATCACACTGTGATTTAATTTAGTTTCTGAGACAAGGCTAAATTATAGAGTGCTTAAAAGATTGAAACGTTAGGCTTGTAGATTGAGTAGAACATTTTCTTTTCGATTCAAAAGCAAACATCCAAACAAAATTGTCCTTCGGCTTAATTCAATGTAATATCTAAACATCTGACAAATTATTCAGCAAAGTCGTTCTCAAGGAGATATCAGGTGACCAAAATTGTCAAAAGTGCGTGTGGAAAATATTATTACCCCAATTTATGTGACACTTTGCACATTTCGAGAATCAATTTAATTAATCTTCAAAACTATATGAAATAAAATTAACTAAATATTTTAAAATAAAAATTTAAATATTCGAAAAAAATTTATACGATAAATACTATAAGTTGAAATTGTTTTCATGTCAATATGATGGAAGAATATATTTTAAAATATTGTCCAAATTTTACATAGTTTGAATCACGAGAAATCGAAAAGTGTAACCTAAATTGCGACGGAGGGAGTAATTTGAATCTTAGTTATTTCTTGTGAATTGTTTGAAGGGGAGCCTTGGAGTAACGATCAAGTTGTTCTTGTGTGACCGATAGGTCACTAGATAATATTGGGTGTGTAAGTTACCTTTTTCTTTCCTTATTAACTATCTCCAAACAGGACTACGGAACAAAACCTCGTATCCGTGAACATTCTTTAACGAAAAGGTATAAGAATCAAATTTGTTCTTTAACCGAAATGGAAGCATCTTATCAGCAGCAGTTCTGGACATCACCTGAATTTTCTGGCCATTAATGTGAAGTGCTTTGGCAAGAAGATTATCAAGTGCTACACTTGATGACTGTCTCCAAGCTTCGAATTGATTCTATTCAAAAGTAGATGTTAGAACATAATCACATACAAACCATTTCCTACATATCTATATATGGCATTTTGATATACATCTAGCTCTAGGTTTGCTTACTTAACAAAAAAGGAGAAGTGGAATAATATGATGGAGCCCGAGATGCAATTAATATACATTAGGTTGTATAGTTGATTTAATTTCTATATATATATATATATATATATATATATATCCTATTGTTTTAATTAAAATGCTTATTAATTTGACCTACAAGATAATTCTTCCCGCGCCAACTCAACACAATTAACAAGTTTTTAAAGGCTACTTATGCAGCAAATGAAGGAAAGGTTAGTATTAGTTATGAATCTTGGTAGATGTTCACAGTATAATAGTAATACCAAATGTGATATAAAAGGACAAATTTGTTCTTTAAACAGTGCTTAATTGTCCAAGGTTGAAGCACCGCAACCTCAACATGCCAAAAAGGAATAAATAACTAATGAATATAAATCTATAAACCTTCTAAATATGAGATGAAAGGAAGAAATTAGATCCAAATATATTGATGGTTTTCAGTGGTCGGCTGCTAAAATACAAACCCTAAATAAAGTTCCTCAAATTTTATATCTGCAATTGGTTGATGGGAAGAGTTTACGTGATATATACCTTACATTTTTTGTATTCCTTCTGCCCCCGTGCACAGGGAAAGAGCTCGGGCCTTACAATTATTTTAAGAAAAATCCAAGTAATCCGATGAGATATACTAAAAGCAATAAAGATAGAAATCGTGTACCCAAAGTTTCAACTCTAAGACATCAACTCCAAATCTCAACTCAATGACTGTGAAATGAAAAATATGTCCCAAATTTGAGGGTTTGCCCACCTATTCTCTCACTTTACATCACACAACTACATATATGTCCCGATTTAATTTATATAGTTGCTCCAAAATCATATTTTTTTTTTATTACAGTTTGTTAGTATATATTGTTAAATATTTATCTTTAAAGAGATGCTTTAATTAAGAGGGATTTATTTCTAAATTTCCTTCTTGTTGAGAGCATAGCAAGCTGACGTGCAGCAGTTAGTTAGTTAGTTAGCTAATGAGTTGGTTATTTATGTTAAAAGTTAGCTTAGTCAGTTAGAGGAGTAGTTAGCTGATATGTGTGTATATATATATAAATATAAATATAAATATATATATATATATATATATATATATATATATATATATGTGAGGTACACCTCATTACTGAGGTAAACAAAAGAAATGAGAATCTCTTATATTTCTCTCCAAGTTTTCTTCAGTTCTTCTTCTCTCTATTATATCAATTTCACTCTCGTTATTGGTGAATTTGACATGGTATCAGAGCCTATAGCTCGAATCTAAATCGCTCGAATCAACAATGGCGGAAATTGATAATGAAGTTTCTGAGAAGCTAAGTCATAATCATCTTCTGTTCGTGAATTCAAATGATAATTCTGGAGCAATTATGATCTCACTACAACTACGAGGTCCAGAGAATTACTCGATGTGGAGTCGCGTAATGAGAATCGCCATTTTAGGGCGAAATAAGCTAGGGTTCATAGATGGTACTTGCAAGCGAGCAAATTATAATTCAAACCTAGTGGATCTATGGGAGAGATGTAATACAATAACGCTATCGTGGATAATAAATTTTGAATCGCCTGAATTACTCGGCGGAATTGTTTACTCCTCAAATGCGAGTGTTTTGTGGAATGATCTAAAAGAGAGGTTCGATAAAGTTGATCTCTCTAGAATTTTTCTGATTCATAAGGACATTACTACAATCAATCAAGGTAATAGCTCAATTTCTTCCTACTTCTCAAAATTGCGTCTACTGCGGGCTGAGTTTGATAGTCTAGCTCCAGTATCTGGGTGTGACTGTGAGAAATCGCATGAATTTGTTGTGTTCATGGAAGATTGAAGCTTATGCAGTTCCTTATGGGGCTAAATGAGTCGTATGAGCAAGCTAGAAGTCAGTTGCTCATGATGATACCAGCTCTCTCTGTTAACAAGGCTTACGCTATGATAATGGAAAGTGAAAGCCAGAGGGCAATTGTACATACAGGGATGCCTATAGAAAGTCCTGATGTTATTGCTCTTATGTCTGCTAGAGGTGGATTCCATCAGAAACCTAGGAAAATTTTTAACCTCATCTATGACTACTGCAACTATAAAGGACACACCAGAGAGAATTATTTTAAACTGAATGGTTATCCTGCTGATTTCAAGCATAAGAAGAAGGGAAGCTCATTTCCTAAAGCTAATTTTGTAGGGAATACTGGTGGTGCTGGAACTAATACTGTATCACTGATGCATACTACTGGTAGTCAAGACTTTTTTTTAGCAACTAATTTTGTAGGTAATAACAGTGGAGGATACCATGGTGATAGTGGCAAAACTCAGTTGATAAACCCATCCCTTTCAGCACCCTACTTTACTCCAGAACAATACCAACAAATCCTACAGATGCTTGGTAAAAGGAATGAAGAAACAGGCACTGCTCAACCAGCAGCAGCAGGTATATTTTCATTCCTATCCAGAATAATTGATGATAGGTATCTACTGGAGCTACTAATCACCTGGTAGCAAACTCTAGTTTGTTGAACTAATTGGACAATGAGTCTAGTCTAAAAGGTGGAAAAGTGTATCTACCAACTGGTAATGTGGTGCCAATTTCAAACACAAGGACATCCAGTATATCAATGATAAGGAATTACAAAATGTGCTGCACATTTCTGACTTCAAGTTTAACCTTTTATCTATGTCAAAGTTGACAAAGAAACTGAAATGTTGTGTGGCATTTTTTCCTGACTTTTGCCTCTTCCATGACCTCTTTAGTGGGCAGGTAAGGGGGATTGGTAGAGAAAACTGTGTGTTGTACTACCTGAAGCCAACTCCTACACAAGTTCAACTACCAGCACAATTATAACTACAAAAGTCTAACAGAGAAGTTTGCTATTCTGTGTCTGCTAATGTGCCACTATCTGTATGGCATAATAGACTAGGTCATGCTCCTTTTATGTAATCATAAAAATAGAGTCCTTGAAACAGTTTAAACTAGATAAAAACCATCACTGCACTGTATGTCAACTTACAAAACAGTCAAAACTCTCATTTCCTATCAGCACTACTAGTTTAATTGAACCTTTCCAGCTAGTATATGGTGATGTTTGGGGTCCTTATAGAGTACCCACACATGATGGTAAGAGATACTTTCTAACACTAATGGATGATTTCTTCAAGTATATTTGGATATTCTTGTTGAATAATAAAGCTGAAACTTTTGTTATTGTGAAGCAGTTTCTGGCTTTAGTAAAGAATATGTTCTATTCTAATGTTCAAACCTTGAGAACAGACAATGGCTGTAAACTTTTTAACTTTCAGTTTGATGAGTTGATTAAGGAAAATGGCATTGTACACCAGAGCTCCTGTGTCTATACACCTCAGCAGAATGGTGTAGTAAACATGAAGCATAGATCAATTTTGAATGTTGCCAGGTCTCTGAGGTTTCAGGGAGCTGTGCCTTTGAAGTTCTAGCGAAAATGTGTTGCTACAGCTGTCTATATACTCAATAGGTTACCTTCTATTATCTTACAATATAAATAAATGTTGCATTCACGTCCTCCTTATTTTAGCCATTTGAGAACCTTTGGTTGTCTTTGCTTATGCATCAAATCCTAGTGTTACTGATAAAATGTCACCAAGAGCTATTGTTGCTGCCTTAATGGGGTACTCCTCTACTCAAAAGGGGTACAAACTCTATGACCTACATGCCAGATCATTCTTTGTCAGTAGAAATGTAGTCTTCAGAGTGGACTTGTTTCCTTTCAAAGATTTCACACCCTCTACACTACCTCTATTTCTAGTGCTGGAACTTTCACTTGATCAACCAAAACCTTTACCGAACACAACACCTGACAACATAATAATTCCTCCACCTACTCAAGAAGACTTAGTCACAGAAAGCCTTTCATCTCCAATTCCTTCCATTGTTGTGGATCACTCTATATGCCCAGCTCAACCTGACAGCATACTAGCTGATGATTCTGTCATCAGTTCATTACCTATCACATCCTATGTGGCAGAAGTTACATGGCTAATAGGTTTGTTCAGGAACATGGAATTGAACTTCACCAGCCTGTTAATCTGTTTTGTGACAACAAAGCTGCCATCCAAATAGCGGCAAATCATATATTTCATGAACGAACCAAACACATAGACATCGATTGTCACTTTGTGAGAGAAAAACTGAGCCAAGGAGTAATTACAACTCATCATCTCTCAACAAAGTGTCAGCTAGCAGATTTGCTAACTAAGAGCATTGGGAAAGCACAGCACGAAGTCTTGTTGAATCAACTTGGAGATGAAAATATATTCAAAGCATCACTTTGAGGAAGAGTGTTGAGAGCATAGCAAGCTGACATGTAACAGTTGGTTAGTTAGCTAATGAGTTGGTTGTTTATGTTAAAAGTTAGCTTAGCAAGTTAGAGGAGTAGTTAGCCGATGTGTATATATATATGAGGTACACCTCATTATTGAGGTAAGCAGAAGAAATGAGACTCTCTTAGATTTCTCTCCAAGTTTACTTCAGTTCTTCTTCTCTCTATTATTTTATCTATTTCACTCTCGTTCATTGGTGAATTTGACACTTCTAAATATATCGGACGATGATACACTTCTACAAATGACTTATGAACATATGACTGAGGATACAAAGTAAAACACAGAAAACTTGAGAGCGATAGAAGAGAAGGAATGGTTAATTTGAGAGTGACTTGCAAATTTTTTCACACACTCTTTGCAAGTTTCTTAGTCTTTACTGTATATAGAAAGTTACGGACTCTAATGCGGACTTAAAACACTTTCAGAAATCTTTCTTTTCAGCCTTGTCGGATACTTTGCTGGCCCCTATCGTTCACATGACTTCAATAAAGATTTCTTCTTTATTTGTTATTTTCCTAAATTATTGATCTGATCTTTCTGACACATTTATATAACTAATTATTAATTAATAACAATAATAATGCCCAGTAATTCCACAGGTGGGGTCTTTAAAAAATTAATTATTCACTTAATTATATAAATTCATGTAATCCTATACAACGTCATGCTATGCATATTGTTTCACCACAAAAGGACTCTTAGACAAAGTGGACACCAGAATGGATTAAACACGCATATACACAAAGGACACAACTCATTTGCCATAATAGGAAAACGAACGGGGTCTTGAACCAAATTATGGATTCTTACAAGCCCATTGATGCATGATTTGAGATTTTCTTTTTCCTTAAATTTTGAGCCGTCAAGTTCAACGGCCTAGTTAACTGCCACCGGGACAAGTCGACACGTATACAAAATCATATTCTGACACCAAATACTAGGAATCGCTAATCACCTGCCACGTATAAAAAGAATCATATTTCTCTTGTCCCTTTCGGCAGAGAGCAATATATAGGTCACTGTAATTTCTCCACATATAGAAGTACAGTGGGGTCCTACTGTACATAAAACCCATAATATACTGCCACGTAGAGATTTAGTGAGTCGTATGATAGCAAAAACTGCAAAGTTAAGTGAAGGTGGTGATAGGTCCTAGACTAATATAGTCCTATATGAAGGAAAATTTGATAGGAGGAAACTTTACTGCTCAGGTAGTTTTGGGTAAAATAATGAGAAAAGAGAGCATGTGCAATGGCTTCTTTTAACTGTTGGTTGATTATGGTAGGACAGTGTTTGTCGCTCTACACAATCTTAGAAAGTAAATAATGGAGGGGACATTTCATAATTCAACACTACCTGCAAACCTAGTTATATGGTACTTTCCAATCTCTTTTGCCTAGGTTGTTTCTAGCTACCAAATGCCTTTGAAAGCACCATGGGTTCCATGTAACTTTATTTATATTTTTAATTTCCAAATTTTTTTATGGGGTGGCGTGTGCGGTGAATATTGTTTGGATGGCAGGATGAGTGACATAAGATAGAGTTGGAATTATATTTTATGTAAGTATTAATTATGTTTTATGTGAGCATTACAAGTTTTTTCTAATTTTGGAGCAAGATTGTGTACCTTCGACTATTCTAACGAGTATTTGTGCTATTTCCCTCAACACAAATATCAAATATTTTTATCCACAAAAACTTTGACAGATAAAAAAAAAACTGTATATATATTTGGTGTCTCACTCCTTAAGGATAAAATTGTTCAAACTTCAAAATTCCATTTTGGTTTATGTTTAAAAGTAAATTAGTTTTGGAGCACCAAAATCAAAGGGTGTGTTTATTTTTCATGAAAAATATTTTTTTTCAAAAAATTTTCATAGAAAATGAGTGATTTTATAACTTATTTTTCCTTGTTTAGTTGGTGAGTGAAAAAGTTTATTCAGAAAATTTTTTCTAGTGTTTGATTAGAGAGTAGAAAATAAAGTACTTATTTTGTTGAAATTAAAGAAAATACTTTTTCTACATCATGAAAAGAAAATACTCATTTTGTTGAAATGAAAGAAAATAGTGTAGAAAAAGTAAATACTTTTTTTTTTTGTTGAAATGAAAGAAAATACTTTTTCTACGTCAGGAAAAGAAAATACTTTTTTTTTGTTGAAATGAAAGAAAACACTGCATCATAAAAAATAAAAAATAAAAATTTGTTGAAATGAAAGAAAATACTTTTTACTATATTATTTTTTTGAAATGAAAGAAAATACTTTTTTTACATCATGAAAAAAAGTACTTTTTGGTTAAAATGAAAAAAAAATATTTTTTTTATATCATGAAAAGAAAAATACTCTAATGAAAAAAAAAAGTAGTCTATCTATAACATGAAAGAAAGTACCATTAATAATATTTCTATTTGGGGTCGAGGTGGGGTTGGGGCAAGGGTGGGNTGGGTTGGTAAGGGGTGGGGTGGCGGGGATGGAAAATAGGATGGGGAAGGTTAAAAAAGAATTTTGAAAAATATTTTTCCTTCTCTTGATATAGGAAAATATTTTTCTCTAATTGAGTTGATGAGAAAAGTGCTTTTCAAAACATCTAAGCCTACCAAACATGAAAAAATTAAAAAATACCAAACACACCCAAAATATATATGAGAGAAGTCGATAGTATTCAAAAGTAAAATAAGTACAAGGTTGAAGACAAGAGGTTGGACAGCTTATAAAGCTCCTTTCCTACTCTCGTGCCCCCATAAGTTAGTGGTTTTTCAGTACAAAACAGTCCATACTAAATGTGGGGATTAAATTTTCTCTTGGAGCCTATTTAAAGATCAGCAGATACTGGGAAGCGAGTACATTTTTTGTTCTTTCCTTTTCACTTGAATATAAGACCAGCGATAGTGTGAGTCAGGATCACAAAGAAGTGAAGCTTTTTTCTATTTGGTAGTGGGAGTAGAATAATGTGTTGGAAAGTCTAATAGGGAGTATTTCATACTTTAATACGTCTTACATGGCGCAAATACAGATTACTCAGGACCTTTAATTTAGTGTGGATACTAAGCATCGATATGGAACTAAAAAAACATGTAGTTATAGAGTTTAAGTTATATATACTTATAAGTAAAAAGTTTATTCTATTACTGTAATTTAACCGGGAATAACATGTCATTACTTGTTTTTTAGGTTACATATCAAGATTAATATGAAGAAAAATATTTTATTGCAAGTCAACTTAGCTTTATAGTGTAAAAGTTCTCCATACTGTCTGTACACAGATAATTCATAGTTATATTAGATCCTTTAAATAATCAATCGTATGATCGCTTGTGTACTAAATCATAGTAAGAAGAGATGGACGAGTATATAAAAAATGATATTAAATGTGAAAGACAAAGAGAAGTGTTTTTACTTTTATTCTTTTGTTATGCTTTAATTTCCTTCATATGCTAAACATTATCAGCTAATCCTGAACTTTGAAAAGATGCGGCATTACTAATATTATTTAGTTCTCGATGGAGCACATGATCTTCAAAGGTAATTACCAGAAATGGCAAGAGGAAATATTAGTTCTTCAGTTTTGCGTTGCATAGAGAAATAAAATTTGGACAATTTGGGTAAAGTCTCCTATTATTTTGACAGTTTAAGATTTTATGAAATAAGTGTTTGGTTTGATATCTACGCCATAGAAATCTTCACAGAGTCTTTTAAGATAAGGTTGTTTCTCACTATAAGAAGGAATAGTATGGATCAAGCACGAATTTCTTGCAGTGGTTGGTGTTGTTAGTGGCGCACTCGTAAATTTTCGTAAGCGGTGTCACCATTTTAGACGTGAACAAACAAAAAAATTGTCAGGAAAAAGAAATAACAAAACATACAATGCAGCATTCCTCCAATTTAAAAAATGTGTCGTGCTAGTCAAGTATTACAAAAGAATTAAAACATAGATTGAGGCTACATAGGTTGAACTCACGGCCTTTTATAGAAATCTTCAGTGACCAGTTAAGCTAGACACCACCTTGCGACAAGCGGTGTCACTTATTTCTTTTTACTATTTTTTTGTCTCTTCATTTGAATTATATATAAATAATTAGTAAAGATTTTCGACGAAGCGGTATCATGTGACACCGCTTGGGTTAAGGTAAATCCGTCCCTGGGTGTTATAATGGAATGGTACAACTACATCCTTAATCAGAAGCTTTAGGTTCGAGCCTTAAATATAAAATCGTCTTTATTAGAGAGCATTTGATCCCCAATATGAAATTTTCCGATGCGGATCTAAATTTTATCGGACCCCAATACGATACCGGACACTAAGTGAGAAACAAAAAAAATTCTAGCAATAGCATTCAAGAAAGAAAGAAAAGACAAAATCATTGCTTTTCTAAAATAAACTAAACATTCTGGTAAAGGATCAATCATCAATGACTGATATTTTAAAAATATTTCAAAGATATCTTTCAAGACCATCCTATATTTTGTTGATCGTTGAAATTTTCAGTATCCTTTTTTTTAATTACAAAAAGCTACTATTTTTTGAAATTTTAAAAATTAATGATTTAAGCATGACATAAGATAAGGTCCACTCTATTGAATTGGCGAAATTAGGATTTGATGATTAAACTCACGTTCAAACTAAAGGAAAGCGAACACAATCTCACATAGAAGAAAACTCTAAACATGAATTTTCTAGAGGAAATTTTTGACCAACCGTAGTAAATTCTTTTTCATTCTCTAATATGGCTTTGGTTCATGAACTTCTCCAAGTCATCTAATTAAGAAAATCTTCATCATTGACGTAATATTTGGATCTTTTTTTCTTTCTTACGGAACAACTTTAAATTTTCTATGGACCAATAGTAGAAGGTCGTAAAATCCCTAATAATGAATCTTTTAGTGGTAAAAAATGAAATTAAATGTGAAAGACAAAGATAAGTGCTTTTACTTTTAATTCTTTTGTTATGCTTTAATTTCCTGCGTATGCTAAACATTATCAGCTAATCCTGAACTTTGAAAAGATGCGGGGAGTACTAATATTATTTAGTTCTCGATGGAGCACAATGATCATCAAAGGTAATTACCAGAAATGGCAAGAGGAAATATTAATTCTTCAGTTTTACCTTGCGTAGAGAAATAATGTTAAAAAATCGAAACCCCATCTTAATTTGGTAATCAATGAAGATATGGGGTGTGAACAGAAGAGAGGATAAAGGGAAGATGAAGACCAACCAGACTAGGGTTATGTTTGATATAACCTAGGATGAATGTGTCGGTATTTTTATCTAGTTGGAGCTAATTATTTACGATGGATCACAGCCACACATCAGGCCCAGCGTTGGATCATTTTAATGCTAGAAGCTTCTTCCCTCATGTGAATAGCACGTGAGAGTATATTAGTAGTTAGAATAGAATTTTTCTGTTATAACTAGACATATTAGAATATGACAATTGTAATTAGTATTTTCATTTCTCTATTCTTTTATTCAAAATTCAAGTGTATATATACATGTATAAACAGATGAATAAGACACAGAGAAAAATTTTCTAATTCTGCAGTCTCTCGTCTTCAATTTCTTACATGGTATCAGAGCTATAAGTTCGATCCAACTGTGATCTTTCACCATCAAATTCATTCTTCAACTGTCAGTAATGAGAGATGCCTGATTCAGCTGAAACCACAAGCAACGTTGCTAAGGAAGTCGGATATGACATCAATCACTATCACCTTAATAACTCTGCTTCACTTGGTATGACTCTAGTCAACACTTGTTTGATGGAAGAGGTTTTCCAGGATGGAAGCGATCTATCCTTCTATCTTTATCAGCCAAGTAAAAGCTTGAATTCATAAATGGAGCTTGCAAGTCTCCAGATCTCAACTCTGCTGAATACGAGCAGTGGAGTTGTGTCAATAACATGGTTACATCTGGATTCTAAATGCATTGTCAAAAGACATTGCTGATAGTGTCATATACTCCATGACAACAAAGGAACTCTGGGACAGGTTGGAGCAGAGGTTTGGCAAATCAAATGGTGCCAAATTGTACCACCTGCAAAAGGAGTTATCAGGTTTAGTTTAAGGTAAGATTGACATCGTTGGGTACTTTACTAAACTTAAGCGACTATGGAATGAACTAGATGCACTAAATGTAATCATATCTTGTTCATATGTCGGTGTGTGTGAGGGAAAATCAAAGTTAACTAAGTCCTTGGAAGATCAAAGGCTGATTCAATTTCTGATGGGGTTGAATGATGGGTATGCACAAACAAGAGAAATATTCTCATGATACGTCCTTTGCCTAGTAAGGATATTGTATATTCACTACTTTTACAGGATGAAAATTAGAGAGAAGTATATGAAAATGCACACTTCAGCTCAGATTCTGCTTCGTTTATGGTTGCTGGACAAGGAAAACAGCATAATGCACAAATTTTAGCTGAATTGCAGCTTTCATGGCAACAAGACAGGGAACGAATAATCAGAGATTCAGAAATCAGACACCAAGAGGGACAGTAGCAGCTCAAAGGTCAGCTCAAAATGTTGCAAAACTACAGCAAAAATTCAAAGGGAAGAAGAAGTATAATCCTAATATTTCTTGTACCTATTGTGAAAAGATAAGACATACACAAAAGGATTGTTATAGACTAACTGGGTTCCCAGATGATTTTGAGTTCACTGACCCAAAACATATCAGAACCAAGTCAAGGCAAATGTGGTGACAACAACAATGAGAACAACAGTAAAAGTTTCGGCCAATAGTTTAGAAAAGAACAAACCATAGAAATGATGCAGATATGTAAGCAGGCAAAATCAGCATAAACAGGAAGCTCAGGAATTAATGCCAATGTAGTTGCTGGTACTATTCTAAAATACTCACTTCAGCGTTTACTAGCCTAAAATCAGATACCTGGATAATTGATTCTGGAGCATCAGAACATATGTATTTTGATCCTAACTCTTTGTTATTTCTTATTCCTCTCATGTACCTTTGAACATCAGTTAACCTAATTCTTTCAAGTTAAGTGTTACTCATATAGGGAGTATTTCTATTTTGCCAGGTCATGTTTTAACCAATGTGCTTCATATGCCAGACTTCAAATACAATTTAATATCTGTTCATAAGTTCTGTGTTCAATTCAAGTATGATGTCCTACTTACATCTAGTAGGTGTCTATTGCAGGGTCTTTCAATGAGGAGTCCTCAAGTTCTTGGTGAAGTTGGAGAAGGACTCTACCTCTTAGAACCCACTAGTATTAAGTTTAAAAGTCTATTTAGTAATGATGTAATTCCATTTCCAAAGGGAAGAAATTCCATTTCAAAGTCTGTTTTAGCTTATCTAGTACATGTTAATGTTATACCTGATGTAAAGATTTGGCATGTAAGGTTGGGTCATGTTACATTTTCAGCAATGAAACATTTACATTTCCTTCATTGTGGTTCCAGTTCTGATTTTGTCTATGATATTTGTCCTAAGGCTAAACAGACTAGAAAACCATTTTCCCATTAGTAGTATAAAGTTCAAGCATGATTTTGATCTTATACATGTTGACAATTGAGGACCTTACAAGTCTAGCACTTATAATGTTTTCAAGTATTTTCTCACTATAGTTGATGACTATAGTAGAGGAACCTGGACATTCTTATTGACTGCTAAAAGTAATACTTTTTCGATGCTTAAAAGTTTCTTGTCTATGGTGGAAATGAAATTCAATGTGAAGGTTAAGATGATAAGATCTGACAATACTTTGAAATTTGAAAAGGGGACACAAGAGGCAGCTTTTCTTGCTTCAGAAGAGATCATATATTAGCTATCTTGTGTGGCTACTCATCAACAAAATGGAATTGTTGAGAGGAAGCATAGACATCTTTTGGAGGTAGCAAAGGGATTAATGTTTCAATCCAGTCTACCTATAACATATTGGGCAGAGTCTATTCTAACTGCAACACATATCATAAATAGAAATAGACTGCCCTCCAGTGTGTTGAAAAGCAAGACACCACATGAAGTGCTTTTTCAACAAAAACCTCAATATGAACATTTGAGGAACTTTAGGTGTTTATGTTACGCTTCTACTTTGATATGAGGAAGAAGCAAGTTTGATTAGAGAGCAACTGCATGTGTGTTAATTGGATATCCTTTGAATCAAAAAGGTTACTAACTATTGGAAATGAAAATTAAAAGGATTTTTGTTTCCAGAGATGTAAAAAAATTTGAATCACATTTTTCTTTTGCCAAAGCTAATTCTACCAACAATTCTATTTTTCCAAATTCACCATTTTCTTTAGATTCCACCTATCCTCCACCTATACAAACAGATATATCAAGTACAGCAGATATGGATTATCCAAATTCAACGTCACCTCCACTTACTTCTTCTCAGCCTACTTCCCCTGCTCCCTATTCCATACCTATCTGTCTGTTTCTCTTGTTCCCTACTCAACTTCTCCAAACAATCTATAGACCAGCTCACCTGTTTCTGCACCTAGAGAAGGTGTTCCACTAAGGAAGTCAGGTAGAGTAACACAACAACGTGTCTATCTGAAGGACTATGTATGCAATAGCATCATGTTTGCTGATTTGGACAAGGCATTTTTTTCTCAACCAAGTAAGCCAAGTGCTTACTCCTTTTCATCTCTACCTATCAATAATCAACACCTCATCCAGTCTTTATCTACATTGAGTGAACTTAGTAGTTATACACAAGCCTCTCAACATCCAGGTTGGAGACAAGCCATGGAATCAGTAATTCAAGCTCTACAGGACAACCACACTTGGGAAATAGTTGAGTTGCCTAAAGGGAAGAAAGCATTACCTTACAAGTGGGTTTATAAGGTGAAACACCTATCTGATGGCTCTGTTGAGAGACTGAAGGCAAGGCTAATAGTAAGGGGGGATATATAAAGAGAAGGAATAGACTACAGGTGAAACATTTTTACCAGTGGTGAAAATGACAACTATAAGATGTCTCCTTACTATTGCATCTAAAAGAGGTTAGAATGTGTCTCTGTTAGATATATATAATACATTTTTACATGGTGACCTACAAGAGGAAGTGTACATGAAGTTCCCAGCAGGTCTGACACCACCTAGTCCTACACATGTTTGTCTTTTAAGAAAGTCTTTATACGGTTTAAAGCAAGCTTCCCCGCAGTGGTATGCTCGGCTTATAGGGGCATTAAGTTTCAAAGGTTATTCATCCTCGTTAAATGACTATTCTCTGTTTTTTAACCAAACATGATGACTCATTTCTATTCTAGGTGTTTATGTAGATGATATCCTATTAACATGGGATGATTTACAAGAAATTCAAAGTATCAAAGACTTTCTCAACACTGAATTCAAGGTTAAGAATTTAGGAGAAATAATATTAGAAAGTCAAACCCTATCTTAATTTTGTAATCAATAGAGATATGAGGTGTGAACAGAAGAGAGGAGAAAGGGAAGATGAAGACCGACCGACCTAAGGTTATGTTCGATATAACCTAGGATGAATATGTCGGCTATGTTTATTTAGTTGGAGCTAATTGTTTACAATGGATCATAGCCACACATCAGACCCATGATGGATCAAATTTGCATCGTTGGATCATTTTAATGCTAAGCTTCTTCCCTCATGTGAACAGCACGCGAGGAATATTAGTAGTTAGGATAGAATTTTTTTTTTTTTATAGCTAGACATATTAGAATAGAACAAGTGAATTTTTTTTGTTTCTCTATTCTTTTATTCAAAATTCAAGTATATATATATACATGTATAAACAAATGAATAAGACACAGAAAAAATTTTCTTAATTATGCAGTCTCTCATATTGAATTTCTTACAAATAAAAAATGTATACTTTGGGGAAAGTAGCCTATTATATTGGCAGTTTAAGATTTTATGAAAATAAGTTTTTGGTTTGATATCTACGCCATAGTAATCTTCAGTCTTTTAAGATAAGGTTGTTTCTTGCTATAAGAAGGAATAGTATGGATCAAGCACGAGTTTCTTGCAGTAGCATCGATTAGGATTGTAGTGCAATGGTAAGTATTTATTCATTCTTAATCAGATGTCTTAAGTTCGAGCCTTAAATATAAAATTGCATTTATTAAAATATATTTTATCCCTAAAATAAAAATTTTTGACAAAAATTTAAATTTAATCGGATCTCAATACGATAACAGACACGAACTGAGAAACCAAAAGAAAAGTTTCTAGCAGTAGCTTCCAAGAAAGAAAGAAAAGACAAAATTATTGTTCTTCTAAAATAAACTAAACATTCTGGTTGAGGCTCAATCATCAATGCCTGTGATATTTTAAAAAATATTTCAAGGATATCTTTCAAGACCATCTTATTTTTTCTTGATCGTTGAAATTTTCAGTTTTCTTTTTATTTTAATTAACGAAAAGTAAATAGTTTTTGGAATTTTTAAAAAATAATGATTTAAGCATGACATAAGATAAGGTTCACTCTATTGAATGGGCGAAATTAGGATTTAAATGATTGAACTCACGTTCAAAGCGAAGGAAGGCAAACATAATCTTACATTGAAAGTCAATTAAAAAAAAAAAAACTTATTGTATAGGCTAAAATCTGTCTTCAAAATATTTAGCGTAATATAGCATTAAAGAAAATCGTCGGTCGAGCTCGCCCAAGACGCAGCGAGATCAACGACCGAGGTGCCGACACGAGTCGTGGTCAAGATATCGACAGAGATCGCAGTCAAGATGTCAACAATGGTCGAGGTTGAGATTGACTATTGATGATAAAGCTTGTAACGGCTAATTTGTCAGGATAGGGTACTAAAAGAGAATATTCTAGTGGATATTCCCTGCATTTGTACTATTAGGGTTTCCTAGGAAAAAGACCCCATATATATAGAAAGAAGGGACAATGATTGTAGACATGTAATTTTTGACCCACGAGTTAGATTCATCTCTAAAAGTCACAGTATTTTTAAAATAATTATTTGAGCTTACTTCTATAAGAATTTTCCTTTTTATCAAATTTAATTCTATTTTTAGGTACAAAATTGAAAAATAGAAAATATAGTCCCAATTTTTTATCCTTAACAATATTATCAAAGTCTTATTTTTGGGTATTTTAAATTAGATTTTCAGCTAGTTTTGGCCCAAATTTTGGTAAATCTTGGAACCCAAATGTAAGCCCCAATCTAGTAACCCAATGACCCAGCCCCATTTTCTCTCTCTACCAGGTAATCCTAACGAACTCCGACAGAATTTTCTCTCAGACACATGCCAAATTCCACTCCCACGATCCTACACTCAAATACAACAGAATTGGGGAGATTCTTCTAGAGGGGGACGGTTATTTCTTGAGGAACAAGAAGAGAGAGAGTTCTCAGAGGGCTGGAGAGGACAGTAAAAAAAAAATAGAAACAGAGAAATTGAAATGAGCGATTTGAGGGAAAGTCTTCAGATTACTCTAATTTCAATTTGAATTTCAGAAAACAAAAACACCAAAAAGAGGCATCGAATTAATTTTCAAATTTCTTCTTCTTCAAAATATTAGAAAACCCAACAAAAGAGATATATACCTCTGATCCTTCGGCTTTGGCTTTTTAAGGAGATTTTCAAGAATTGCCTCCGTTCAGAGGTGCTTGAGTTTGATTTAGTTGCCGGTTAGAGTTTCAATCGAGGTCCGTAGCCTTGCTGCTTGCAGTGATTTTCAAAAAACCAGTAGGAACTTTCATCCAGGTTCATTTCTTAATTCTTGCTCATTTTGTTCGATATGACTTGAATACGATAGATATGTGGATGTTTGCTTCCAGTTTGTTAATTTCGTGAATTGATATGCTCAAATTGCACCTTAGCGAATAGCGTAAAGTGGTTGATGTTTGATATAGTCATCTAACAATGAATCGAAAAAACAATCAAATCATCTGCATTTGGTGTTGAATCTGCAACCGCATAACTGATATGTGGTTCGCATTTTGCACCTAATTGTCAGAAACGTAGGATTAATCTGTGTTTGATGTTGAATCTGCGACCGCATAACTGATATGCAGTCCGCATTTTTGACTTGATTATCGCAGGTGAAATCGCATCCTTGACCTTGAACCTCGCCTAGAACTCTGTTTGGATTTGCGATCCTTAGGTGTAAAGTGCGGTTCGCAGACATGATTTGCGATCGCATATAGAATCGCATTTCATGACGTCAAACTCTATCTAAGATTCTGTTCTGATCTGCGACCCTTATGTGCAGTATGCGGTTCGCATACGGGATATGCGATAGCATATCCCCACTGGCGAAACCATTTTGCCCTTTCTCTGTCTTTTCGTGGGTTTTTGGGTCAGGTTTGGTTAAATGCATGAAATAAAAGTTAAAAGAACAAGGCCATGAACCGAATCTTTATCTGTCTTTATTTTAGATCTTATTTTCTTAGTTTATTGCTCGCTAGTAGCATGTTTAGGCCGATCATACTTGGGTAGGCAATACTAGCACATTTTTGTTAATTTTTGAGGTGAGAGGTCATTCCCTAGTTGAATTTATCCGGGGAATGCCCCGAGGAACTTATGTATTTGACATTCCGGGGAATGCCCCGAAGTAGTTGTATTTGGAAGCCAAAAGTAGAACTCTAGTATTTTAATCTTGTTTCCCTTCTTTATTAGGTGGGAATGACCTCAAACCTCTTGTGTTTTTTTTATCTCAATTCAAATGTATTAAAAGCCAACTAAATCGAATACGCAACCGTGACTTTCATGGGACCCGGGGAATGCCTAATACCTTCTCCTCGAGTCAAATGAACCCCCTTACCCAAATCTCTGGTATGAACTTGGCTTTGAGTCTAAGTTCTAAAAATGGTGGCCTGGCACACCAAAACCAATTGTCAGGTGGCGACTCTAAATTTTCCTTTTCAAATCCTATCTTTGTCACTGTCAAAATTGAAAACCCCTTTTTGAGTTTTATTAGGCCCTTTATCCATTAAAAGGGGTCTAGTAAAGTCTCACCCCAAAAAGGAGGAGTGACAGCTCTGGCGACTCTACTGGGGAAACTTTCGGGTTCGAGCTAGTACTTGATTTGTTGGCTTTTAAAATGTTTGGTTGAGTTTTCATGCTTCTTCGTTAGCTTTACTTAATTTTTTATTATGCTTTCATATTTTGTTATTTGCTAGTTGTTTATGTGTTTACAATTTTGCTTTATGTGTTTACTACTTTATAACTGTCATCATATGCATTGCCCGGTCATTTCTTTCTGCAACAAGTTTCGGAGCACGCGTCGCGTGCACAAACTCTTTTTTTGAGTCACCCTTAATTTAGGAGGAGAAGCCGACAGACGTATGGAATGGGTGAAAAACTTAAGCAGTCACCATCGACCATACGCTTTCCCCGAACTTCCTCGTTAGTAAACCCCAAACTTAGGTCGGCCTTAGGTCATTCTTATTTGCATCATGTCATTTAGACCTAGCAGGGCTCGAACCCAAGCACTGTGTCTTTGTGTAGGAAGACTGTCCAAATTTTGTTAAAATGGGCCCGTGGCCAAAATGACGTTTAATCATCCTATGTGCTAATTGTTGCATCTGTGAGGGTAAAAAGGTTAATTTGACAGACCGATGTCTTGGAAAGAAAGGTGAAAATGAAGTAAATGGGGCTCCACTAGTATTTCCTTTCACAATCTTTTTCGGAAAAAAAAACGAAAAAAAAAAAAGAAGGGAAAAATCAAAAAAAGAAGAAGAAGAAGATTTTACATTTTTTCATTATTTGCCAAGAATTTATGAAAAGGTCCAAGATTTTCTTTGCATTTTCCATCATTTTTCAAGAGATAAAAATATAGTTTTTTAGTTGCATCTTCCCAAACTACGCGAACGTGATTCTCGTCTTCCGGGCGGGATACATAGGCAACCCACATAGGGTTCGGTCTTCCTAGTAAGTCTTAGGTTCTTGAATTCCGGGGTCGGAGCCAACTCTTGCATGTTTAGCCACTTTTGGGCCACATCGGCCATTCTTGCAAAATAGGGTTATTTTTGCAAAAATAGCTCAATCATAGTGTCATGTCACTCTAAGGTCCGTCCATATCGGGTTGGCGTCCTTAGCCACATTTGGCCATATCGGCCATTTTTTCAAAAATAGTCCGTTTCCGCAAAATAATTCTTTAAGACAATGATTGTCCGGGTATTAGAGTCATGTGAGCCTTAAATGAAGTATTTCTCATGCCTAGGGGTCAACTTTGTCAAGTTTGCACTAATAATCACTTTTCCGCCACTTAGGCCAGTCTGCAAATATAGCTGAATTGTGTCTTGCATTTGTCCATCAGAAAATGTTGTGGTGTCATTCAGGGTCGCTAACCATGTTCTCCTCATTTAGGTATGGATCCGTTGATTCGATCCAAAGTGCTGATGGTAGCAAAGATTCCTAAGAAATTGGTCAAGTGGTGGAGTATGTTTTCATCGTTAGAGCAGCATGAGTTGATGCATAAATTGGGCACCCCAACTTCCCTTCTTGATATCACACCCCGCCCAGACTTAGTAGAAGCAATGCTGACTTATTGGGATTCGCAAAACTTGACTTTCAAATTTGGGGAGTGTGAGATGACTCCTACTCTGGCAGAAATATCCGATCTCACCCGCTTAAGTTATATAGGCAAGAATATGATACCTCCCCAGGACCACTCTAAGACAAGATTTCTCAATGACCTGGGCCTGAAAGATAACAAGCATTTAAAATTCCTTGAGCAGTCTTGGATATCTTTGGATTATTTGTTTGCTAGATTTGGACCACAAGATAGTTTTGACGTCTTTTGGGATGAGTTCTGCACAACCAAAAATGGTGAAGACGTCGCCTCGAAGTTTTCAGCCTCGCCTTGTTGGGATTATTGGTTTTTCCATTAGACGAGAGGCACATTGGTACCCGTCTACAGTCGGTGGTAATGGCGCTATTTCATGAGAAGCAACAAAAATCGTTACCGTTGTACCAATGATCTTAGCAGAGTTGTACCGAGCCCTGAGTGAGGTTAGGGGAGGTGTCAGGTATTTTGAAGGAAGTAACCTTTTGCTACAATTATGGATGATGGAGCATTTGCACACAGCTTCCTTACTTAGCCCCATCGATCGTGCCTTGAGGGATCGCGTGGTATGCATCGAGCGTAGGATGAAATCTCCCAAGTTTACATACCCAATAGGTGTCACAACTTGGATTGAGTTCCTTAGTTTGAGGACAAATGAAAATGTCTTGTGGGCCTACCTTTGGCTACCTTTAGATGATATCTTAATAGGATGCCTCATGCAGCCTTTCCTGATGCTGATAGGACTCAAGTGCGTCAGGCCATACACGCCAGTCAGAGTAATGCGACAGTTGGGCAGACGACAAGAGGAGCCTCCAACTTTGAACCTTCGGAGGTACATCAGGAATTTAGCAATAAGTTGGTTGACGAATCAAGTACGGGCAATACTGGAACAATGCAAAGAGGATGAAGAAAGAGACATTAGTAAAGGATATTGACAGGCCTGAGTGTACTCAGGAGTACCTGATTTGGTTACAGTACGCCCCACCAGAGAGCAGTACCCCATTGCCAGCACAGCTTAGGGGGCGAGCAGCCCAGACAGATGATTTTGAGGATGCATCGGACCAAGATCCCGAGGATAAGCTTGAGTTGATAAAGTCTCAATTAGCGGAATTGGCAGCAAAGGTGGAGCAAGATAGGCAGTATCTACTTAGGATTAGTCTTCAGGAGGCAGGGGCACATGCCAGAGTCTTTATTCCTAGCATCGGTGTTTCTCTACGGGGCATATTACAGAGTTTGAGCGCGACGGATGGCCCAGGACCATCCCGACCAGGACAGTTGCATTCAGGAGCAGTTTGAGGATCTACCCTATTCAAATGTTTTTAAGATTGTCTCATGTCTTGTATAGGTGTATTGAGCCTTTAGGTAGTTTCAAAGCCAGTCATAGTGTGGTCAAGTGTGTCTGGTCTTCCATTATGGCACTTCTTATCAAAGGTCTTAAATGAAAAATCCCAAATTTTAGTTTTTCATCACTTTTTCAGAAACACGCTTGGTTTAATACACAGGCAACTTACTTTGGGTTTTTATCAAGTCATTTTGCATCAAAGAGAGAAAATGGTAAGAGGTGTTGAAAAAGAAAGAGAAGGCAAGATTGAAATAAGTAAATTGGGATGATGCCATATGATCTTGCGACCCTCATAGCCATTTTAGAACCGCTATTTGTTGCTAGGTGCATTGCACGTAATGTGATATTATTATCTGATAAATGCCCTAACGCTAACATGGTGGTTTTGTGTTGTTGTCCTTTGTTATATTCTAACTCTTATCCAGGAAAGTGGTTAGTTTGTTGGCATCCTGGCAAGTCATCCATACAACACTCGATCAAAACGCCAAACAGTCAAGGCTAGTAAAGAAACATACACTGGAGTGATAGACCCGCGAAGAGAAATTGTTGAGTCAGAATCGGAATTGCAGGAGGAGGTTCGGAGGTTGAAGCATCAGATGGCAGAAATGTACCAGGCATGGATTAAGGGACACCCTCCACCCTCGTTCCCCACCAACTACACAGAAAACCCTGCTTCCATTCCACCACTTTCTCAATCCCAGATGGCTAATATCATTGATCTTTCCCCCACAACACGCACCCGGTTTCACCCCTTACCACAATTACCCAGCACTTCGGCCCAAACTTTTCATGCTCCATCAGTCAAAACAACCTCGTACCCTGCTCCAACATATGCTCCTATTTTTGTACCCCCACCACAAACTACCCTTCATCGATCTTCTAGTGAGCCCGCATTTTCCTCCCCAGATGCCCATTACCATGCACCGGAGCCCACTTTCAAAGTCCCAGATCCTTACTCCTACATCCCCCAATTTGAGCCTCATGTCGAAACTGACAAACCACCCAAGAATGCAGAGCATGAGGAGATGTTTAGGAAGTTACAGAGTCTCGAGCAATCATTGAGAAATATGCAAGGGTTGGGGAACCAGGTGAGTGTGGCCTATAAGGATTTATGTTTGTTTCCCGATGTCCAACTGCCTGCCGAGTTCAAAATGCCCAAGTTCGACTTGTATGACGGACATGGGGATCCTGTTGCCCATCTAAGGGGTTATTGCAGTAAAATGAGAGGTGCCGGAGGAAAGGACGAATTACTAGTGGCCTCCTTCAGCCAAAGTCTGAGTGGAACAGCTTTAGAATGGTACACCCGCCAGGACAGTAACAGGTGGTACACCTGGGATGATATGGCTCAGACCTTCGCCCGACATTTTCAGTACAACATAGACATTGTTCCAAACCGCCTATCTCTGACCAAGGTGGAAAATAAACCTAGTGAAAGCTTTAGAGAATATGGGTTCCGATGGAGGGAACAAGCTGCACGAGTCAATCCTCCAATGGAAGAAGATGAGATGGTTAAGTAATTCCTCCAAGCCTTGGAGCCCACTTACTATAGACACTTAATCTCAACCATTGGTAAATCTTTCAATGATGTGGTAAAGATGGGAGAAATGGTGGAAGAAGGGCTCAAGTCGAGTAAGATCATGAGTTATTCTGCTATAAAAGCAACCACCCAGGCAATCCAGAGTGGTACCGGAAGTTTACTAGGCAAGAAGAAGAAGGAAGATGTCGCTATGTTTTGTCTCCGGATCATGGCAGGGTCAGAGGGGTTCACCTCACCAATACACCCATCCTCGACCTCGACCTCAAACCTACACCCAAGCTCCATATAATACACCTCAACATTACTTTTCCCCGCCAAACCCCCAAGACTTAGCCAAACCACCCCAGTATTTGGTTCACCATGCACAGCCATATGCTCAACCCCCTTCTTACCCACAATGGCGTGCCCCTGTCCCACAGAATACCTACCCAGCTCCACAAAATGACTACCCATCTCCACAACCTTACCAAAACCCCAATGGTCCACATTTTCGACCAAAGCCAGAGTATAGGAGAGAAAGGCAACAACGGAAATAAACTTTTTACCCCGCTTGGAGAATCCTATGCCAGTCTATTCCAAAGGCTAAGACAGTTGGACGTTTTGAGGCCAATCGAGTCAAAAATACCAAACCCTCCTCCAAAGAACCTTGATTATTCCCTAAGATATGCTTATTGTTCTGATGCTCTAGGCCATAACATAGAGAAGTGTTGGCATTTAAAACAGGCGATCCAAGAACTCATTGATACAATCCAAATTGTAGTCCAAAGCCTAGATACTCCAAACATCAACCAAAACCCTCTGCCTGCCCATGAAGAGACACATATGATTGAAGTAGTTTGCAAGGACGGGGAACCCAAGAAGTCTTATAATCCGTCATGATGATTCGGGCCAGTGAAAATAATTTGGTTAAAGATCCAGATTCCACCAAAGCAAAGTCTGTGACAGTCGAAGGGGCGACAGAGAAGCCGAGCCCATTCAATTTGAAACCACCGGTGTTGGTCATGAAAGGGATGTCAAAAGATATGGCGGCAAACCCAGAAAGCTCAAAAGTGGTAGTGCCGGGGATTTCGAATAAACCTGTCATAGTTGTGAAAGGGGATGCTATTACTCCTATCATCATTAAACCAGTAACTCAGCTGCCGGTGGTTGATACCAAGGCTGTTCCGTGGAACTACAAACAAGTAATAGTGACATACAAAGGAAAAAAAATAGAGGAAGAAGTGAATGAGACTGGAGGATTGACTCGTTCTGGGAGATGTTTCGCCCCAGAAGAATTAAGGAAAGCCAAACCATTCAAAGATAGTTAGATGCCAGTAAAAAAATCAATTACCAAGGAAGAGGCTGAGGAGTTCCTGAAGAAGATGAAGGGACAGGATATTCCATTATAGAACAGTTAAGGAAAACACCAGCTCAGATTTCTCTTTTGTCTTTGTTGATACACTCCGATGAACATCTCAGGGTCTTGATGAAGATTTTAAATGAGGCACATGTTCCTGATAAGATCATAGTGAACCACTTGGAAAAGATAGTTGCAAGATTTTCGAGGCAAATAAGATCACTTTCTCGGATGACGAACTTCCTATTGAGGGTACAGAACACAACCGAGCTCTTTATCTTATAGTGAAGTGTGAAGATTCTATTGTTTCGAGGGTTTTGATTGACAATGGCTCTACTGCGAATATTTGTCCTTTGTCTACTCTACAAAAACTGAAGATTGGTACTGAAAGGATCCGCTTGAACAGTGTGTGCGTTAGAGGCTTTGATGGAAGAGGTAAAGATTTTGTTGGAGACATAATGCTCGAATTGTAAATAGGGCCAGTTGATTTCACCATGGAATTCCAAGTGTTAGATGTAGCTGTCTCCTACAATCTGTTGTTGGGAAGGCCATGGATACATGCTGCTAAGGCAGTCCCGTCCTCTCTGCATCAAATGGTAAAGTTTGAATGGGACAGGCAAGAGATAGTTGTGCACGGTAAGGAAGATTTGCCAGCTTGCAATGACACAATTGTTCCGTTTGTTGAAGCTGAAGATGATAAGGGACCTTGGGTCTTTCAAACTTTTGAAGCAGTGTATGTTGATAAGATCACTGAAGGAAAATGCATTCCGGGTCCCAAGTTATCCTCCACATCTGTCATGGTTGCGAATGAAATATTGAAGAATGGTTTTGTGCCGGGCAAGGGTCTGGGATCATCTCTGCAAGGTATTGTGCATCCAATATGCCCCAATGGGAATTATGGTACGTTTGGTTTGGGATTCACGCCCACAGAAGAGGACATGAAAAGGTTTAGGAACCAAAAACAGAAGGTATGGTCACTATCCAAGCCAGTCCCACACATCTCCAAGTCTTTTGTTAAACCAGGAGCCGAAAAACCTCCAACCTCCTTAATCCCAGAACTTGTGGTCAATGTTGATGAAGAGATAGCCAAGGGGTTCCGAAGTCTTTTCCAAGAGGTCAATATGGTAGAGGTTGGTGAAGGCTCTAGTAAAGCAGATATGCAGCTTGTCGGCCCAAAAGTGAAGCTTAGCAATTGGGAAGTTACTCCTCTCCCCACCAGGAAGGAGTTTTGGTAGTTTGCTTTATTTCCTTTTCTATTATCTAGGTCATTCCAGGGTTGTAATATTTCTTTCTTTTTAAGTTCTGCTTATCTTGACGCTCAGACCTTTCTATCCTTTTATTTTCAATGAAATGCAATTTTCCATTTTTCTACTATTTTAATAATATTTTATTTTTTTCTATTGCACAGTTCTTTTTATGATGGTTGCAGTGACATGACATGCATGAGGAATTTTCAGCCGAGTCTTAAAAGCCAATCTAATTCTGAAATAACAATCCAAGAAGTAGAATATGATGATGAAATAGGATATGATGAAGAAGCAGCATTTGAGCAAATCAGTAAAGAGCTAAAACAATTTGAAGAAAAATCGAAACCTAATTTGAGTGAGACTGAAGCAATCAATTTAGAGGACCAGAATGATCTTAGGGAAACCAAGATAAGTGTGCATCTAGAACCACAAGTGAAGGAGGAAATAATCAAAATAATGTTTGAGTACAAAGATGTCTTTGCCTGGTCGTATGACGAGATGCCGGGTTTGAGCACTGATCTGGAAGTCCATAAATTGCCAACCGATCCAGCATGTCCTCTCATCAAGCAAAAGTTGCAAAAGTTCAAGACCGATATGAGTGTGAAGATCAAAGAAGAAATCACAAAGCAGCTTACTGCAAAGGTCATTCGAGTAACTTGATATCCCGTTTGGTTAGCCAATGTTGTGCCAGTACCAAAGAAGGATGGTAAGACCAGGGTCTGTGTTGATTACCGTGATCTCAACAAAGCAAGCCCAAAAGATAATTTTCCATTGCCGAACATTCACATTCTCATTGATAATTGTGCCAAGCATGAGATTGGGTCATTTGTGGACTGTTACGCTGGATATCATCAGATATTGATGGAAGAGGAAAATGCAGAAAAGACAACATTCATCACGCCATGGGGAACGTACTGTTATCGGGTAATGCCATTTGGTTTGAAGAATGCTGGAGCAACTTACATGAGGGCGATGACCACCATGTTTCATGACATGATACATAGGGAGATTGAGGTTTATGTAGATGATGTGATCATAAAGTCAAAGAAGGAGTCTGATCACGTCAAAGATCTGAGAAAGTTTTTCCAAAGGCTCCGCATGTACAATCTCAAGCTCAATCCAGCAAAATATGCATTTGGTGTCCCGTCCGGTAAACTGCTAGGATTCGTGGTCAGTCGACGCGGTATTGAACTGGATCCGTCAAAAATCAAAGCCATTCAAGAATTACCGCCGCCAAGGAGCAAAACAGAAGTGATGAGCCTACTTGGAAGGTTAAATTACATCAGCAGGTTTATTGCTCAGCTCACGACAACTTGTGAGCCCATCTTTAAGATGTTGAAGAAGAATGCTGCAGCCAAGTGGACTGACGAGTATCAAGAAGCATTTGATAAAATCAAGAGGTACCTGTCGAATCCACCGGTGCTGGTTCCACCAGAGCCAAGGAGACCTCTAGTTCTTTATTTGACAATCTTGGATAATTCTTTTGGTTGCGTGTTGGGTCAACATGACATCACGGGAAAGAAGGAGCAAGCAATCTATTATATTAGTAAGAAGTTCACTCCCTATGAGGTTAAGTACACTCTTCTTGAGAGAACATGCTGCGCCTTGACTTGTATGGCATAAAAGTTGAAGCATTATCTGTCGTCCCAGACCACTTACCTCATTTCTCGCATGGATCCTCTAAAGTGCATCTTTCAAAAGCCTATGCCCACGGGAAGACTTGCAAAGTGGCAGATTTTACTTACAGAATTTGATATCATTTATGTGACTCGGACCGCGATGAAAGCCCAAGCTTTAGCCGACCACTTGGCCGAGAACCCGGTGGATGACGAGTATGAGCTGTTGAAGACTTATTTTCCTGATGAAGAGGTCATGTATGTTGACGAGATTGACCACGATGAAAAACCAGGTTGGAGACTTTTCTTTGATGGAGCTGCTAACATGAAAGGGATCGGAATAGGGGCTGTACTTATCTCTGAAACAGGGCAACACTACCCTGTAACAGCCCAGCTTCGATTTTATTGGACCAACAACATGGCTGAGTACGAAGCATGCATTCTGGGTTTGAGGTTAGCTATAGACATGGGAGTCTAGGAGATACTTATTTTGGAAGACTCAGATCTTTTGGTCCACCAGATTCAAGGAGAATGGGAAACTCGAGATTTGAAGCTCATACCTTACCGACAGTGCCTGCATGATCTTTGTCAACGCTTCAGGTCAGTTGAATTTAGACATATTCCCAGGATTCATAATGAGATTGCTGATGCCTTGGCGACCCTAGCGTCAATGTTACATCATCCGGACAAGGTCTATGTCGACCCATACATATCCAAGTTCGTGATCAACATGCCTGTTGTAATGTGGTGGAAGAGAAAATCGATGGCGAACCTTGGTTCCATGATATCAAGGAATACATCGGGTCAGGGGTATATCCGGTATATGCCACAAGTGATCAAAAGAGAACCATTCGACGTCTGGCCAGTAGATTTTTCTTGAACGGAGGAATCTTGTACAAGAGGACTCCGGATTTAGGATTGCTGAGGTGCGTAGATGCTCAAGAGGTTTCAATTATCATGACCGAAATACATTCTGGAGTTTGCGGTCCACATATGAACGGGTATGTATTGGCAAATAAGATACTTCGAGCAGGTTATTATTGGCTCACCATGGAACGAGATTGTATCAGCTTCGTTCGCAAGTGTCATCAGTGCCAGGTACACGGTGATTTAATTCATTCTCCTCCATCCGAGTTACACATAATGTCTGCACCCTGGCCCTTTGTTGCTTGGGGCATGGATGTTATTGGGCCGATTGAGCGGGCAGCATCGAACAGGCATAGGTTTATTCTGGTGGCCATTGATTACTTTACCAAATGGGTCGAACCTATAACCTTCAAATCCGTAACCAAGAAGGCAGTGGTAGCTTTCGTTCATTCAAACATCATTTGTCGGTTCGGAATCCCCAAGGTGATCATCACAGACAATCCTGCTAATCTCAACAGTCATTTGATGAAAGAGGTATGCCAACAGTTCAAGATTATGCATCGAAACTCCACTCCATATCGCCCCAAAGCAAATGGAGCTATCGAGGCTGCAAATAAGAACATAAGGAAGATACTTCGTAAGATGGTTTAGAGTTCTCGGCAGTGGCATGAAAAGCTGCCTTTTGCATTACTGGGCTATCGCACTACTATTGGCACCTCAGTGGGTGCAACTCCTTATCTGCTGGTATATGGATCTGAGGCAGTTATACCTGCGGAAGTTGAGATTCCATCCCTTCGAATCGTTGCAGAAGGCGAAATTGACGATAACGAATGGGTCAAAACCCGACTCGAACAACTGAATCTGATTGATGAGAAAAGATTGGCTGCAGTATGTCATGGTCAATTGTATCAGAAGAGAATGGCTAGAGCATACAACAAAAAGGTGCGTCCTCGGAAATTTGAAGTGGGCCAAATGGTATTGAAACACATTCTTCCTCATCAAGCGGAAGCTAAAGGCAAATTCGCCCGAAACTGGCACGGACCATTCGTTGTGACGAGAGTGTTGCCTAATGGTGTCTTGTATTTAAAAGACATGGAAGGCAAATGTGCAGATATGGATATCAATTCTGATGCAGTTAAGAGGTACTATGTATGATCTATTTGCTCATTTTCAATTATATTTTGTACTTGGCATGTTCGAAGTTGAAATGACGAAGGCATTTTATTCCGCTACCCAAACACTTTCATCATTTGCTACCCTTTTGAGCCTTATTTATTTTTCTTTCATATCCCTCTATTGGAAGCAGTAGCAGAAATGAAGAAGAAGAAGAAGAAGAAGAAGAAGAAAAGAAAGAAAAGACAAGAAAGAAAGAAAAAAAAAAGAAAAAGGGAAAAAGAAGAAGAAAAAGAGAAAGAAAGAAAGAAAGAAAAAGGAGAGAAGAAAAAGAAAAAAAAAAAGGAGAAGAAGAAGAAAAAGAAAAGAAGAAGAAAGAAAGAAACAAACGAAAGGAAAAGAGTTTGAACTACGTTCGACCTGATTCCTTTTTAAGGAAACGTAGGCAGCCTTACGGTTCGGTCCAATCACAATAAAATTAAAATTTCCCCAGACCCAAAGAAACTGGGGCAGAAATTTCGGATTCAAAAGATCTGATTCCAAAAGTTATAATTTTACCCCTATTTTTATCTTGAATTATTTTTGAGCCTTCATGCCGCCCTTTCTTTCTAACCCTGTCCAAAAGCCTACATTACGGTCCAAAAAAAGACCTTCCGATCAATCATTGAGGATGTCGGGTCAAGCGAGATAGAGATATGATTGGCATCAGGGGCAACATTCCATTCATGAGGTAAAAGAAATTTAAAATGAGAGAGTCTTGTTGGTGAAAACCCTCACGAGCACCATAAGGCGATGGTAAGATGAGAGAAAATTTAAAATGAGAGGGTCTTATTGGTGAAAACCCTCACGGGCACCATAAGGCGATAGTGAGATGAAAGAGAATTTAAAATGAGAGAGTCTTATTGGTGAAAACCCTCACGGGCACCATAAGGCGATGGTGAGTTGAAAGATAAACCAACAAAAGGAGCTTGTTAGTAAAAATTTTGGGACACTACAAGTTAAGTGGGCTCGCAACTTTACAGAGAAATGGGATCAGTGAAAGATCGGTCTTCGAGGTATGGACTTACATCATGAGCTTAATATGATTGGTTGAACAGACTGGGCTGATCAATCCAAAATGCATGTCATGATCATTGGAGCTGGCTACTTCCCCAGATAAGTCCTTTTTTTCTAAATTTCCCTCATATAATCATCTGTGTTCAAAGTTTCCTTTTGTTCCTTTTGCCCAAAATCATTACACTTTACTTTTTGAGTCTATTTTCATGAGTTTCCTTCGAATTAGCCCATGCTGAATAAGCAGGAAAGGATTTCAAAGCTTACTACCAGCTTCTAAATTGCACGAAGCGGAACTCGGCCAAGCATATCACAAGGGACATAACTTAGAATGAGCGGTATGCAGATAACCGAAGTTTAGGCAATAAGGTGATTCTTGAATTTTGAGAAAATACAAGGACACAGCAACGTCCAGAATGAAAACGCAATGCAACATGTAAGGGTAAGAGATTCGGATCATTCAGAGATTTTACGATCCGATCCCAATCAAAGGTCAAACAACTCTTTGCTCGCTCTAAGCAGCTGACCAGGATGAAGCATGGCCGTCAATGGCGAAAACAATTCCCCAGCAATGACGCCACAAACTAACCACCACATTTTCAAACTAACAAGATTTTATTTATCTGAAATAGGAAGCATGAAAATTTGTCAATCCACAAAGCCCTCTTGTGAAGAAGACATGGCTCAGGAGGCAAAAGTTTCTATTCAGAATTCCCCAAGCGGAGAGCATGGCTCAGGTAAATTCATTTTCGAATTTTCAGGACCCTCCTGAATAATGGGATTTAGTTTTGAATTTTCAGGACCCTCCTGGATAATGGGATTTAGTTTTTAAATTCTCAGGACCCTCCTGGATAATGGGATTTAGCTTTAAAATTTTCAGGACCCTCCTGGATAATGGGATTTAGCTTTAAAATTTTTAGGACCCTCCTGGATAATGAGATTTAGTTTTTAAATTCTCAGGATCTTCCTGAATAATGGGATTTAGCTTTAAATTTCTCAGGACCCTCCTGGATAATGGGATTTAATTTTAATTTCTCAGGACCCTCCTGGATAATGGGATTTAGTTTAAGTTTAGCGTAAGTTTTCCCTTTAGAAGATATAACTTAGCTTTAAAATTTTCAGGACCCTCCCGGATAATGGGATTTAGTTTTTAAATTTCTCAGGACCCTCCTGGATAATGGGATTTAGTTTTTAAGTTTTCAAGATCCTCCTGGATAATGGGATTTAGTTTTTAAATTCTCAGGACCCTCCTGGATAATGGGATTTAGCGTTAAAATTTTCAAAACCCTCCTGGATAATGGGATTTAGCTTTAAAATTTTCAGGACCCTCCTGGATAATGGGATTTAGTTTTTAAATTTCTCAGGACCCTCCTGGATAATGGGATTTAGCTTTAAATTTTTCAGGACCCTCCTGGATAATGAGACTTAATTTTAATTTCTCAGGACCCTCCTGTATAATGGGATTTAGTTTAAGTTTAGCGTAAGTTTTCCCTTTAGAAGATATAACTTAGCTTTAAAACTTTCAGGACCCTCTTGGATAATGGGATTTAGTTTTTAAATTCTCAGGACCCTCCTGGATAATGGGATTTAGTTTTCAAATTCTCAGGACCCTCCTGGATAATGGGATTTAGTTTTTAAATTCCCAGGACCCTCCTGGATAATGGGATTTAGCTTTAAAATTTTCAGTACCCTCCTGAATAATGGGATTTTAGCTTTAAAATTTTCAGGACCCTCCTAGATAATGGGATATAGTTTTTAAATTCTCAGGACCCTCCTGGATAATGGGATTTAGCTTTAAATTTCTCAGCACCCTCCTGGATAATGGGATTTAGTTTTTAAATTTCTCAGGACCCTCCTGGATAATGGGATTTAGTTTTTAAATTTTCAGGACCCTCCTGAATAATGGGATTTAGTTTTTAAATTTTCAGGACCCTCCTGGAAAATGAGATTTAATTTTTAAATTTCTCAGGACCCTACTGGATAATGAGATTTAATTTTTAAATTTCTCAGGACCCTCCTGGATAATGAGATTTAGTTTTTAAATTTCTCAGGACCCTCCTAGATAATGGGATTCTGTAGTTTTTAAATTTCTCAGGACCCTCCTGGACAATGGGACTTAGCTTTAAATTTCTCAGGACCTTCCTGGACAATGGGATTTAGTTTTTAAATTTCTCCGGACCCTCCTGGATAATGGGATTTAGTTTTTTTTAAAATTTCTCAGGACCCTCCTGGATAATGGGATTCAGTAGTTTTTAAATTTCTCAGGACCCTCCTGGATAATGGGATTCAGTAGTTTTTAAATTTTTAAATTTCTCAGGACCCTTCTGGACAATGGGACTTAGTTTTAAATTTCTCAAGACCCTCCTGGACAATGGGATTTAGTTTTAAAGTTTTCAGGACCCTCCTGGATAATGGATTTAGCTTTTAAATTCTTAGAAGTTTTTTAGGTAACATAATTCGATTAATCCCCGCAGATATGCCCAGATTCCATATTGGGGCAGAAAAGTTTCTTTTGTTTTGTTTGCTTTATTGTAACATCAGGCGCCCACCTGGATAACGAAGAAATACATTCAAGTTTTAGTAATCAGGCGCCCACCTGGATAACGAGGGAATACATTGCAAGTTTTAACAACCAGGCGCCCACCTGGATAATGAGGGAACGCTCTCAAATTTCGGAAATCAGGCACCCACCTGGAAAATGAGGGAATCCATTTCAGAGTCACTTCAAATTCACAAGAAGCATCAGGAGCCCGCCTGAAGAACAGGGTCCCTCTTTTCCAGTTCTATATTGAAGATCAAGTAGAAGTTCAAAGAAGATTCAAGACAAGAATTGAATAGGATCTTGTATTTTTCTTTTGCTTCTGATGTAATCTTCCCTTTATTTTTGATGTAATGGCAGGAACCGCGGACCGGAACGTCGACGGCACTTCACTCGATTCCCTACCTCGGTACTCCATTGCCCTTCTCACTTACGAACTACACGTGGCCTGATTCCTTTATAACCAAGGATATGTAGGCAGCTCAAATACCAAGGCTCGGTCACATCTCCTTTCCTTTAGTTTTGGTTTTCCCAAGCAGAGGTCGGGTCAAAAACATGTCTTGTTGTTCTTTGCCTGAAAACACTCCATGTTTCCCGTCAAAGAGGGGCAGCTGTAGACATATAATTTTTGACCTACGCGTTAGATTCATCTCTAAAAGTCACAGTATTTTTAAAATAATTATTTGAGCTTACTTCTGTAAGAATTCTCTTTTTTATCAAATTTAATTCTATTTTAGGTACAAAATATAGTCCCAATTTTTTTACCCTTAACAATATTATCAAAGTCTTATTTTTGGGTATTTTAAATTAGATTTTCAGCTTGTTTTGGCCCAAATCCAGTAACCCAATGACCCAGCCCCATTTTCTCTCTCTACCAGGTAATCCTAATGAACTCTGACAGAATTTTCTCTCACACACACGCCAAATTCCACTCCCACGATCCTACACTCAAATACAATAGAATTGGGAAGATTCTTCTAGAGGGGGGACGGTTATTTCTTGAGGAACAAGAAGAGAGAGAGTTCTTCAAAGGGTTGGAGAGGACAGTCAAAAAAAAAATAGAAACAGAGAAATTGCAATGAGCGATTTGAGGGAAAGTCTTCAGATTACTCTAATTTCAATTTGAAGTTCAGAAAACAAAAACACCAAAAAGAGACATCGAATCGATTTTCAATTTTTTTCTTCTTCAAAACATTAGAAAACCCAACAAAAGAGATATATACCTCTGATCCTTCGGCTTTGGCTTTTTAAGGAGATTTTCAAGAATTGCCTCCGTTCAGAGGTGCTTGAGTTTTATTTAGTTGCCGGTTAGAGTTCCAATCGCGGTCCGTAGCCTTGCTGCTTGCTGTGATTTTCAAAAAACCAGTAGGAGCTTTCATCCAAGTTCATTTCTTAATTCTTGCTCATTTTGTTCGATATGACTTGAATACGATAGATCTGTGGATGTTTGCTTCCAATTTGTTAATTTCGTGAATTGATATGCTCAAATTGCACCTTAGCGAATAGCGTAAAGTGGTTGATGTTTGATATAGTCATCTGACAATGAAAAATTGAAGCAAACAATCAAATCATCTGCGTTTGGTGTTGAATCTGCGACCGCATAACTGATATGCGGTTTGCATTTTGGACCTAACTGTCAGAAACGTAGGATTAATCTGTGTTTGATGTTGAATCTGCAACCGCATAACTGATATGCGGTCCGCATTTTTGACTTGATTATCCCAGGTGAGATCGCGTCCTTAACCTTGAACCTCGCCCAGAACTCTGTTTGGATTTGCGATCCTTAGGTGTAAAGTGCGGTTCGCAGACATGATTTGCGATCGCATATAGAATCGCGTTTCATGAGGTCAAACTCTGTCTAAGATTCTGTTCTGATCTGCGACCCTTATGTGCAGTATGCGGTTCGCAAACGGGACGCATATCCCACTGGCGATACCATTTTACCTTTCTATGTCTTTTCGTGGGTTTTTGGGTCAGGTTTGGTTAAATGCATGAAATAAAAGTTAAAAGAACAAGGCCATGAACCGAATTTTTATCTGTCTTTATTTTAGATCTTATTTTCTTATTTTATTGCTCACTAGTAGCATGTTTAGACCGATCATACTTGGGTAGGCAATACTAGGACGTTTTTGTTAATTTTGAGGTGAGAGGTCATTCCCTAGTTGAATTTATCCGGGGAATGCCCCGAGGAACTTATGTATTTGACATTCCGGAGAATGCCCCGAGGTAGTTGTATTTGGAAGCCAAAAGTAGAACTCTAGTATTTTAATCTTGTTTCCCTTCTTTATTAGGTGGGAATGACCTCAAACCTCTTGTGTTTTTTTTTATCTCAATTCAAATGTATTAAAATTTAACTAAATCGAGTACGCAACCGTGACTTTCACAGGACCCAGGGAATGCCTTATACCTTCTCCTCGAGTCAAATGAACCCCCTTACCCAAATCTCTTGTATGAACTTGGCTTTGAGTCTAAGTTCTAAAAATGGTGGCCTGGCACACCAAAACCAATTGTCAGGTGGCGACTCTAAATTTTCCTTTTCAAATCCTATCTTTGTCACTTTCAAAATTGAAAATCCCTTTTCGAGTTTTATTAGGCCCTTTATCCATTAAAAAGGGTCTAGTAAAGTCTTGCTCCAAAAAGGAGGATTGACAATGATAGGGGCATGTAATATTCATTCTGATAAGAACACTTTTGAGAAGAAGACTCTCTTTCGCAAAAATACAAAGATTACCTTTTTACAAATATTCTTGTTCATATATTATTCCCCACATTTCCATCAGATTCGAGGATTGTTCATGCAAATCTTGGATCTATCTGTCTTTCATCATTGTCAGGCAAAATATTCGTCTCACCCATCTATTATTGAGTGAATCATTTTCTTTATTTACTTAAATGCCATTTATTGACATTTATTGTTAGTTATATCACCTTTAATGTTCTTGCTTTAAGAATATTTTACATTTATTGTCACCAACCATATATGGAATCGGTCACATCTACTATACGTTTTTGTGCTTATTATCTTGAATTATTACCCTTAGTTAGATTTAACCCCGTACTATGTAAATTTAATAGTTTAACCGGAGATTATATTTTTTGGTCAAACAATTTGGCGCCGTCTGTAGGGATTTTCTAACTAAGTCATTTAGTTTCTTCTAGATCTACTACCGGCACTGGTTGCTGACGTAAAAAAAAAAAGAGAAAACAAAAAGAAGAACCTTTTTTTTTTCTCTCTGAATGCATAGATCTAACATGACAGGTAACAGAGAAGAAAGAACGAGAATAATGAGTGACCTCCCAACCAACCTCATGGACATCATCCACAAAAGCTGTGAAGCAGTGGAGCTCACTCCGTCGATCGAGCTTTGGTCAGGTGCCTCATACGAGTAGGATACTACTGGCCCGCCATGAAAAAAAAGGCCGCAGATTTCGTGAAAAAATGTGAGCAATGCCAGAAGTTTCCCAAATGATCCACCAAGCAAGCGAAAACCTACACTCAGTAACTTCTCCTTGGCCATTCATCAAATAGGGAATGGAAATCGTGAGCTCCCTCCCGGCCAGACGAGGTAATGTATGATTTCTCTTAGTTTTAACTTGTTATTTCTCTAAATGGGTGGAAGCAGGAGCATTCGACCAAATACACGAACAGGAAGTAATCGCCTTCATATGGAAGAACATCATGTGTTGTTTCAGTCTCCCCAAAGAAATCAGCTGCCACAACGGACCTCAATTTGTAGAAAAGAAAGTTGCCGACTTTTTTGAAAAATGGCACATCAAAAGAATAATATCAACGCCTTACCACCCCGCGGGTAACGGGCAAGCGGAGTCCTCCAACAAGTCAATACTGAATATACTCTGGGCCTACCGAACAACGCCAAAAGCGAGCACAGGGGAAACTCTTTACTGGTTAGTCTATGGGAGTGATGCAGTAATACCAGTCGAGGTCGTGAGCCAGTCTAAGATACTTCCACAAAAGCGGACCCTAAAACGATGACAATAGAAGGCAGGAACTCGACGAAGTCGAGGACGAAGAGATTTGGCCTACGTAAGAATGGTCGCCCAAAAGCAACAAGCAGAACGCTACTATAACAAGAGGGAAAAGATCAGGCCACTTAAAGTCGAAGGCAAACTAGGAACAAACTGGGACGGCCCCTACAAAATCACGGCAGTAGCAAGCAAAGGGTCAATCACACTAGAAACAATGAAAGGAAAGAGACTACCAAACAACCGGAACATTACTCACTTCAAGTCCTTCAACTTTTAAAGGACAGGGTCCCCAAAGTCGCACTCTTTTTCCCTCACTCGAGTGTTGTCCCAATTGGGTTTCCTCGAGGAGGTTATTAACAAGGCATTGACGGGGATACTTCATAATTGAAGTGCGCTCAGACGAAGACATTGGACGACCAGTTCATTGCTCGATCTCTCACTATTTTTCCAGCTCGACCAATGAAGGGATTAGATAGATCGGGACTGGGACTGAACTAACAGCCAGTGCCCGGAAAATATGTAAATCTCTCCAAGGATATGAATAAAGCACAAGTACATGAAGTTTATTTCTGCTCTCCCCAAGCAAAGGTTACATTCGACCTCGTTCGAATTAGCACCTACTCGGCCCACGGCCTCATTTAATTAAAGGTTACATTCGGCCTCGTCCGAATTAGCACCTACTCGACCCATAACCTCAATTAATTAAAGGTTACATTCGAACCCATTCGAATTAGCACATACTCAGCCCACGGCCTCAATTAATTAAAGATTACATTCGACCTCGTTCGAATTAGCACCTATTCAGCCCACGGCCTCAATTAATTAAAGGTTACATTCGACCTCGTTCGAATTAGCACCTACTGGGCCCACGGTCTCAATTAATTAAATGTTACATTCGACCTCGTTCGAATTAGCACCTATTCGACCCACGGCCTTCGACCTTTGTCGAATTAGCACCTATTCGGCCCACGGCCTCAATTAATTAAATGTTACATTTGACCTCGTTCGAATTAGCACCTATTCGGCCCACGGCCTTAATTAATTAAAGGTTACATTCAACCTCGTCCGAATTAATACCTACTGGATGCCCGGTGCCCACCAAAGCACAGACTCTACTCACCCACTATTGGACTAGTCTACGGGCTGGTGAGACTATTACACTACAGATTGATGGACTTACTAATTTGTTGACTGATTCAAGGAGTTAAAACTGGTGGTTCGGTGATCGAGCGAAGTCTTGGTTCCTCCCTCGATGTACCGTGTACAAAGGCTGCACGCCTACAAAAAGTACGTAACAAGTTTGCGGCTAAAGAAAAAAGAACAACTAATCACCGCCTGGCCCAGCAGCCCCACCAGCTTGATCTCCCAGACCGTCTCCACCAATCTCCTCGCCATCACCAGCGGGATATTCATCTTCATACCAGGCATCTTGTTCGATCCACGATCGCTTCCTCCTCGTCGTCATTATTTTTGGCTTCCGGTGTAGTAAGATCATAGCCACAAGCAAATCGAGCTTTACGTGCCTTAGCACGAGCGTCCTCGAAGGCGGCTTCTAAAACAGCCCCATCCCTATCAGATCCCTGAATACATCCAGCTGGGCCTCGGCATGAATTTATTCCTTGTACAAATCTCGCGGAACATCAGGAAAGGCAGAGGTGCAGGACGAGGACGGTTGAGCCAACAACTGCGCCTTCTCGGCCTCGAGAACTGCAACTCGATCATTAAGGCTCGAAGCCTCTTTCTCCAACTCCCTTATCCACTCATCAAGGCGCTCCTCCCTCAACCTGGCCGTCTCCAAAGCACTCTCTCGTCAGAACGAAGAATGCGGATCGCGATTGTGAAAGCCTCCGCCTTCTCGCAGCTGACAATTGAGCCAACTCCCCCTTCTCTAAGCCTGCCGCCTTTTCAACAACCTCGCCACTTAGAGCGTCCACTTTGAGTTGAAACTCCTCGAGCTCGGCGCGCAATGAAACCACCTGGGCTTGAAGATTGGCGCATTGAGCCTCAACCCCTTGCTCACCTCGAGTTCTTCTTCTTTGTCCCTCAACGCACCATCGAGTTTGCTGCATTTTCTGATGACCCTCACCAACTCGTCATCCTTCTCCTTCAGTTCGTCTTGAAGAGCCCAGAAATTGTTGCTCCCACCAAGCCGCCTGCAAAGCTCGCGGTGTTTATCACGGTATTCGCGATACTTCCGCTCCATCTTATGAAAAATGGGCTTACGCCTCTCCTACCCCCGGGCGCTCTCGATCTCAAAAATCACGTTCTGAAAAAAAGGAAGAAAACGAGGAATAAAAACGAAACTGAGCTCAACAAGAAAAAAGAACGGAGAAAAAATCAAAAGGCTTACCCTAAGAGCGAGGCCGGCTATACTCCTCGACAAAGTAGTTTCCTTTAGCTTCTAAAGGGTTTTACCCTCCACATCGGAACTAAGAGGACCAAGAGAAGGGACCACGTCCTCGGTATTCACCAGCAAATCTCGGTCCAAGGGGATCGCAATGGCCCGCGTGGTCCCCTCTAATCTCACCTCAAGTTGGGTAAGCCCTTCTCCCATTATCCTCACCTCCTCGGCATCCATATCGGAGCCCGTCTCGTAACCTTCTTCGTCTACGCTTTTCCCCTTTATGTCAACCCCCCCGGCCCCCGTTGACGGTGGAATCATGGGCGATAACTCCGCGTCATCTCTAAGATGTATGGTCGTCGTTTCTCGGAAGACAAAATCCTCCATCACCGAGCTCCTCGCACGGACAGCTTTTTCTCTGACATCTACATATCGTCTCTTACGAGGAAGCAAATTATCACCCTTCAGCGACGATTCCTCTTCGTCGTCCTCGTCTATTAGACGACACAGAGGAGAAGTTGAGAGTCCCGCGACAGGTGTAGTCGATGACCGAGCAGACCTCACAGTGGAAGAAGGAACAGAAACTACCATCCTTTTGCGGAACGCTGGAGTAAGAGCCTTCGGCCTTTTCGAAGATCCTCGAGCTGCAAAGGAAAAATTAGAAGACTGTTACTTCCTGCACAAAATCGTAACGAGCAGGCGATCATGAGGTCAAAACGGCACGGACAAAAGATAACAAACGTATAGATGAATACAGATAGACGAACTCACCGGTCACTAAAGGCGCGGGCCCAAATTTCTTGATAAAAACCGGCCATTCACGAATCCCCGCTGTGAGAGGCAAGACCTGACTGACCCAATCCTGAATGTTCGTAACCAAAGGAGGGGGCGAAGTCTCGGCTGTGCGAGGACAAGATGAAATGTTAGACTATGACTAAAACGGGCAAATCAAACGCTAGCAAGAGATACTTACGGGCATAATTCCAAGCCTCTGGGAACCTGCTCGTGTTGGCCACTAAGTCCTCGGTCTTGACAAAGAAGTAGCGGAGCCAGAACTGACAATCTGCTTTGTCGTCCATCTTCACTACCAAACTTTTACTTTCTCGGTGACGAAGATGCAGCATCGTCCCCTATAGAAACTAGGGAAGAAGAGGTGCATCAGGTGGCGAAGAGAGACCTCACAGCCAGCCAACTCCGCATATTTCGTCAACATGCGGATAAACTTGTAGATGCAAGGGAAGAGTTGGTCCGTGAAGACGCCATAGTAGCGTCAAAATTCCTTCGCCAATGGGAGAAGAGGAAAGGAATATCCTACATATAACGGATATGCGTAGAACGCGCAATATCCTTGGCGGTGTATTTGTACCACATCGCATCCAGCCGGAACCAAATCGATGTGAGTCGGGATTTTGAACTTTTTCATAAATTTAGCAAGATCGACCTCGTTCGTCACCGGTTCCGTGGCCTCAGGGTCATATTTAGGTAACTTTGAAAAGTCAGATCTAGTCTTTTCACTATGAGGAATTATTTCCTCCACCATAGGAAACCCATCATCCTCAAGGGCAACAGAAACACCATCGCCGTGAGGAGGCATACGTACCGCCAAGGGGTAGGGTTAGCCGCCATACCGGAGCTAGAGGGTGCGTTAACCATATTTCTTGAAGGAGGATGTTTTAAGCATAGGAGTAGGAGAATATGAGATGGAGGAAAGAAACACAGGGGATTCGATATTAGGAGAATGCAAAACAAACACAAACGACCTCAGATCCCTATTTATAAGAGTTCAAGCACCAAAACTGAGAAATCGGGACATCATTACCTAGGCGCAGGTATCGAAACGGCAGAGGCGCAAGAAACGACGCAAAGCGTCGGGAAAACGCGTCATAATGACGCATGATGTCATGACGTCATTTTGAAACAGTGCATCCCCAAAGTTTGCAATTCACAAAAAGTCATGTTGCCACCTCGCCTGAAGCGCCGCTATCCACTTGCTCACCCAATTTCGTCAACTATGACAAACAGCGTCCGCTCATCAAGTTCTATTAAATTTAATAATTAACTGAAGATTATATTTTTTGGTCAAACACTTATAGCTAGTGAAATTTCATAAAAGGGAGTATTCTGAAAATGAATTTTCTAGAGGGAATTTTTGACTAATCGTAGTAAATTCTTTTTCATTCTCTAATATTGTTTGGTTCATAAACTTCTCCCGGACTCCCAGTCATCTAATCAAGAAAATCATCATCATTGACATAATGTTTGGATTTTTTAATATTTTTTAGGGGTACATTAACAACTTTAAATTCTTTATGGACCTATAGTAGAAGGTCTTACATAAACCTTAATAATGAATCTTTTAGCGGTAAGTTTGTACATCTACGTTGTCAAACAAACATATCGTTGACTATAGCTTATCTTTCAAACCGACTTAATAATAAAGTCGATTTTTAAAATATTAGAATGAAACAATTAAGTCGGTTTTTTATCGTTAGGTTTTTGTTGGATTTTTGTGGGTTTATTCTTTTATTTTTGTTACATATGAAATATACATTGTCAAATACATATTTCGGCGATTATATTTTAACATAACTATATCAAACCTAGTACTCTTTGAGAAGTTTTTTGATTTACCAAGATATATTGATGATATTTGAAGTAAATTGTGATGAATAATTTAATGACTTAATTAATGATAAGTTATTTTTAATATGAAATAGATTCTTGAACTTAGCAAAATAAAATTACCAATCAAACTAAAATGTAAAGGTAAAAAATTAAATTATTATAATGGCAAAGAACTAGGCTATCAACTAAGAGTGCAAACTATTAATATGTACCATAAATTTTTAAAAATTTTATATAAAAATATACTTATATATGTGTATTAGTAAATTTTATGTGTTTATATAGTTGGTTTGGTTCGACTTTTCAATTATTTTTTTGTTTAAACCAAAATTAAATCAAATTTGATCTGCACCCAAACAAAATCAAACCAAAAAATTGTCGGTTTTTAGTTTGGTTTTTCATGAACATCCCAACCTGTACCACTATACACAATTAAAACTTGTGAGGTTTGACTCTACTTACTGTTTCTTATATAAATCTCAAGATAATTACACACAAAAAGTTAGCTATTGAGTGGAGAGCCAAAGAGCCATAGAGCGTCACATCAGAACCCCATACTTCTCGTATGGGATCCGGGTTCATTCTATTTGGACCTTCAGACGAGGCCCAGATTCGCAAGTAGCATTCTCACAAGTAAAAATAGCACGAGCTAGCCAGTTTTTGAACTAGTAATTAAAAAATAGTCAGCATTTGTAAAATTATTAAAAAATAGTCACTGTTTAGTTGTAACACAGAAAGTTCCAGCATAATATACTGGAGACTGGTGCACCTGTGTATGAACTTCCAGCTTATTATGCTGGAACTCCAACACACCGAAAGTTCCAGCGTAATATACTAGAGATTGGAGAACCCGTGCATGAACTTCCAACATATTATGTTGGACCAGTATATTATACTAGAACTCCAGTATATTATGCTGGAAGTCCAGTATATTATGCCGGAACTCCAGTATATTATATTGGAACTCCAGTATATTATGCTGGAATATATTCCGGATTTTGAATAGTGTTTTCGTTCAGATTTATCTTTATATGAAAAATGATTAAATTTCGATTACTTTTAAAATTGTGGTTATTTTTCAATTACCACCTATAAATCTAGCTATTTTTGAAATTCGTCACTAAGGCAGAGAGCCCAACCCATTCGATGCTTTTACCGGCCGAACTACTGCCAATCTATTGTATTTGGACCTTCAGACGAGGTTACTGGCAATGAAGGCTCATTCCCTCAGGCTACAGGCTTCATAATTGGGCCGTCACAAGCAATTCCAGTGGGTTGAAGTACACAAATAGCCCAATAGTCTTGGATTTTTATTCCCGCTTGTTCTAGAGGTAGAACTTTAAGTTTAACAAGTGTTGCCCTTAATTTGCCATATGGGCGATACTTTTAACTTGTGATCTTAAAATTCTGCCTATGGGGCAAGCGGGGATCAAAAGTTAAAGACCGCCCAAAAAGTGTATATTGCTGCAATTTTTTTATTCCAATAGCATTTCTTTCATAGTAAGCTAAGAAAAAGTTTTGTTTTCTTAATTTCAGTTTTAAATGAATCATAGAGATCCTGCATCACTGTTGTCGCAATGGAAACTATGACTTCTGCAATAGTTTTTGCTGATAATTCTATGTTAATGATTGATATTCGTGCAAATTCTCAATCTTCAAACTATTGTGACACCTTTGGTTGGTCAAACTCCACCAGGCTATTCCTGGAATGCTCATGTCTATGTTGTGGTTGATATCTTTGTTTGTTGGACTCTTAAAAAATATCATTGGGTGTATGATGAAATCTCTAAAAGGACTGTATTCTTAAATAATCGGATACAGATGTAACAATATCTTTTACTAGTTTGAGCAACATAGTTTGCATGTGTGCCTATTAATGTATTTCATTTTACTAGTTGGTATTGACACTATAATAGCGATTACTTAGTACGCTCAGTTATTTTTCTAGTCCAAAAGTCTCTTAGAAAATTAATTCTACTTGTTAGAATACTGTAATTTTTGTATGGACCATAGTCCATGAACCGTGAAAGTTCATAGGCCCTTCCTAGGCTCCAAAATCCACTAATAAATTTTAAAATATTTTTTGCTAACTCCTGCATCGGAGTTCGAAACCACACCATAAACGGAATCTAAACCACCGACTTGCAACATAATAATTTAAAAACTCTATATAGTCACTACTACTTTCCTTATAAAATGAAAAGGCCTATCTAGCACTCAGCTTCTCATTCACTTTACCATCTATACTCGTACTAGTTTTTCTTCTTACAGCCCACAATAATGGCCAGTTCAATAGTCCGAAAAAAGCATTTTTCACAAACAGAGAAGGAAGTTAGTACTACTATCTCTAGTCATGGACATGATGAAGATGATTTTCAAGTGGAAATCCTAGAGGAAGACCAAGACAATCAAAGCTCAAGAGGTGTAACAAGTCATATCTGCTTAAAGCCAGCTCACTCCACAGCACCATTAAACAAAGATGTAGTCCTAAGGCGAATACGTCATCGGAAGCAAGTGAATAAACTCAAATCAGCTACTCAATCTTTTCTTGGCTTTCCTTTTAAGATTTCAAAGAATGATACTAAGGTCCCTAATTCTCAGATGCTTAGATGGGTTGATGATGCTTTTGCTGCACCTTAAATATTAGATTTATGTATTTTTCATAACTTCCATATTTAGTTATGCTCTTGTCTCCTTTTTGCTATTCTTCCCCTTTTTCCTTAGATATATCGTTGTAAATATGCTTTGTCCCAGTGACTCAATTCTCAATCTTGATTTTATGAACAGCTCTCTCTTTTTCTCTAATATTGTCTTTGGCTTCTTGTAATTGCATATTGAAACTTTATCAAACACCAGTGAACTGTGTAGATGCCGCTGGTAGAAAAGTGGTTATCTTAATTTGGCTTTTCGCCATCTCGAAATAGTAACGATGAAGTTGGTAGTACTCCATATACCAAGTTTCACTATTGGCTAACAATGGGTATCATTTTCTTTTTTTTTATTCAGTGTTTAATATCTGTCTACTGAAAAAATTTGTGTCGAATTAGGCTTATTAGACGGGGAAATGCTTTTTAAGAAGATTTCTTTGGTTCTTAAAACTCAAACCCGAAAACCTAATTAAAAGTAGAAGGATCTCATCTGATGCATTCCACCACTAACTCTTGGTGGTAAATATGGATATCATTAACAAACGATGTAGCAAGCAAACACCTCGCGTTCATCTTGCTAGTTATCTTGCAGATATAATTTTATAAATTATAAATTGATAACTGGAATTTTGCAGAATAGGCCATAAGTAGTATACTAAAGTCGTTTCTAAAAGAAGTAAAAGATTCTTGCTTTTGTGTCTCTCTCAAAGTTACTTTTAGCAATTCTTATCCATTCCAAAGGCAAAAAATTCAAATATTTAGGTACATGTGCATCATTTTCCTCTTTAATTAGTTCGTTTTTAAACCCCTTTTCATCCTTGAGTTAGTTGCGGAATCTATGAGCTCTATTAATTAGGAAATGTAGATTAAACTTAAATATTAGCTCCACTAGCATCTTTCTGTTATTATTCTTCACCTTTGATTTAATTTCTAAACCATCTTTCGCTTATATTCTGGATCGAGGGAATCTAGATCTCTGCTAGATCTCTTTTATCATTCAATATTTATACTGTGGATGAATTCAATGATCTAACAAAGAAATTGAGTTATCATAATTAGAGGTGCTCAAATCGAACCGAAAAATATTACTAAACCGATTAAAAAATTCAATTAAATTTAATTTGATTTTGTTTGGTATTGAGTAAAATAATCGAACCAGCCCGATATATAAATATATAATTTATATATATATCTTAAAGATTTTATATAGAATTTTATTCTCTCTGGGATGTTTTATTTAATAGAACTATGAAGTGCATCCATATTTATTTACGTTAAATAATGAGTTGTATCATCACTATCTAATCAAGTGTTAATGAAATGCGTCAATCTCTTTGTTTCTTTCATATTCATATGTCAAATTTTGTGAAATTCGTATCTTTTTCGAATTTGAGATGGTAGTTCGATAATTTTAAAATTAAATAGAAAGTATCATTATTTAGGTTTCATATTGATTTTATGCTTAATTATTAAATTCGGTTAAGCTTGAAAGCCTACGTCAACGAAAAATTATTGTTAGACGACTAAGAAAATAATTATCATGTGTTACTAAAAAAGTTCTCTCATAAGAATATTTTAATAGATCATATATTTGTTAGTTTTTTGAATTTTTACTAAATATATATTTACTTGTCAAAACTTTATCTATAACTTTAACGAAGTAAGATTGAAATAATATTCATGTAACGAAACCCCCCCCAAAAAAACCGATAAAACCGAACCAATCCAAATCGATATAGTTGGTTTGATTTGGTTTTTGTCAAAACCGAACCAATCTGATTCATGTACACCTCTAATTATAATAGTGTGCAGAAGAAAACCAATTTTTTCAAAAAGAAAAAGATAAAATGAATGTTGTACCTTCCGGAGGAATCTATCCTCTACTTATTTACACGTCAAAGGAAAATATGAAAGGCAAGGCGAAATATCTGAAAATTTACATAACGCGCAGGCTTAACATACATTAAGCTCGGAAAAGAATCAAAAACAGTGAGATTTATAACTGATAATTGAAATAGCCAAAAAATTTAGTTATTTTTTTATATAAAGATAAAATTTGAGCAAAGATACTCTTAATATTTGGAAAATACTCCAACATCCAGTATAATCTACTGGAATTTCATAATGTGCTGAAATTCTAATATAATATGCGGGAAATTTATATGCAAAAGCTTCATAATCCAGCATATTATGCTAGAACTTTTCATGTGTTGGATTCCAACATAATATGCTGAAAATTTATACGCTTGAGCTCCATAATCCCGCATATTATACTGAAACTTTTTGTGTTTCAGCAAAACAATGGCTATTTTTCAATAACTTTGTAAATACTGACTATTTTTTCGATTACCGATCCGAAAACTGGCTAGCCTGTACTATTTTCACCAAAGTACCAGTGGACTAAAGTAGACTTGGGCTTTGGTATTTTGGACTTCAACAATGACATCTGAAATGAACATCCCTTTATTCCTTGTATGTTTCCCTCTATCTCGAAATTAAATGCATCTCTCCTCCAAATTTAGAATAAAAAAAAGAAGAAGTAAAACCGCATTTTCTTCTCTAAAATCCAAAGTTTGGACTAGGTATGTAATACGGTAAATACTTTATCAAATAGACTTTACTTTTTCATATTTTATTAATCAAAAGTAGTGGAGTAGTGTATAACAAAATTAATTTTGTGGGAAGAAGTAAAATTAAAAAGAATATGAAAAATAAAATGAAAGAACTGTGGTCGCCGGTGTTGGCAAATTAAGGCCCAGTTAATGATTCTAATGGACTATAAACATTGAGCCCAAAAATGCAAAACTAAGAGCTCTAGGGGCGGGGCAAGTGCACAGTTAACCATTCAGAATGCACTGACTAATTTCTAAATAACAGCCCTTTAGAGTGGCTGCCTGATGTCATATCTACTCTAGGGGCACCTAGGGAAGAACCTGAATTTAAAAAGACTATCAAGAAAGAAAGAAAGAAAGAAAGAAGAATAATTAACGTAAATATCGCTCACTTAATGTTTTAATTTAAAATAACGAGCAAATATATATAATATACGTAAAATTCATATATAATACATGAATAATCAAGTATAATCAATATATAATCCATTTATATTAGCTAGAAAAATAAATAGTGAATCTGACCTGCTATCCAAAAATAATGGGATTAAGACAAAACTTCTTCGGTGTTTTAGATAAAATTATTTCAGCATTCCGGAATTTAGGCTTCCAATATGGACAAATACATGAATTTATTCCATTTAGCTGTTAGCACTGTACTCTTACGGTCAAAAGTATTAAAATATTTTGTTAATCACTAAACGTCGCGGTGGAATATAATATGACAACGAATTTCAGACTTTGGATTACTAGCCTACTAGGTAAACCATTCAATAATGTAATTTACAATTGGAAGTTTTCATACTACTAATGTTTTAACTTGTTGTAATCAATTGCTTACTTTAGCAAGTATTTAGTTTCATTTATTTATAGTTATGTTTTAGGTAAGAATGGCAAACGGGGCGAGGCATGTACGAGGCGAATTTAAGACTATGCAGTGCGAGTTTAAAATTTCGCGGTGCGGAACGGGTGCGAAGTAGGTTGAGACAATTTTAAAAAAAACTTATGCGAGACGGGTTGCGGATCTACGTGGGTTTCTCCGAATATGATATCTTGCTTGCTATCGATATTCTTCTCTGTTATGTAAAAAAAAGTTTCATGTTCTTTTGCCAATAATTTAAATACCTTTTTCGTAATATCAACATTAAATTATGTAACTTTACAAATTGCATCGCAAACATAAAAAATAAACTTTAGTAAGTCTCTCACATCTTTCATTTTATTACATTTCATCTCGAAGAAGACTTTATTTAGTCAGAAAAGATCAATAATGCACGTCTTCATTTTTATATTTGAGAACCTTCATACCTGAATCTCGTTAAATTAAATTAATACTAATTAGCAAGAAATTTTATATATTCAAAAAAAATTAAAAAATAGTTAAGCGGTGCGGGACGGTGCGCATATATGCGGCGGGACGGAACGAATTGTAAACAAAAAATTATGTTATGCAGGGCGAGGCGGGTTGAGATTGAACTCGCTCCGCAGTCGCCCCGCCCTGCCTTGCCCCATTGGCATCTCTAGTTTTAGGTAACTTAATAGTGCAAAATTTTCTTTCATATGTCAATATATATAGGTGTTTAACACGTATAGTCACTTTTCTTTTCCTTTTTTTTTTTTTCCTTTCTGACGCATTGCTTATTTTTACTAAAAACTAAAGTAAAGGTTAGAGATCTAATAAGATTATTCAACCACATCACTGTTTTCATGATTACCTCCAAGGGAAGTCCAACAAAAAAAAGTAAAAGACAATGAAAGAAAAAAAAGAAATCAGTGAGATTATATTTGTTGAGATATTTGTCCCCTTAGTTTGTGGGATATTTTATATTCGTTGATTGCTTTCAAGACGTGCTCCCCACGCAAGTTATGAAAATGAAAGGTTTGTTAAGATTTGATTTAAAATACACTATACAGTAATAATAGGACTAATTATTAATTATAGAGTTGAAAAGACATAATATATACAAGTGTAGCAACATTATCGTTCCCATGCAAACAATACGAAATCACCACTGTGTATTTCTCTGTGTCATTATCCAGTCAACATCATAATTTCTTCTTAATCTTAGTGTTGTTAGAATTTTTTCTGCAATTATGCTAAATAGCATAAAACAAGACAGTCCATCATTTAACTTGTTAATCCAGCATTTCCACTTAACCATAATGATTAAGACATAGTTAGAAACGAATGGATAGTCATGCCTCGAAGACTTAATACTGTTATAATTAACCATCACAGACTAACCACTTCGAGGTACAACTTAGTGGGAGTTTGGACATAAGAATTGTAAAATTCTGAAAAAAAGTAAAAAGATATTTCGAAAATGGTATTTGAATATTAGAATTGTGTTTGGACACGAATATAATTTTGGGTTGTTTTTGAAATTTTTGTGGGTGATCTGAGTGAAAATTTCGAAAAACAGTTTTGGAGTTTTTCAAATTTTAGAAAAAACTCAAAATTCATCTTCAAGTGAAAATTGAAAATTTTATGGCCAAATACTGATTTTGAAAAAAAAATTAAAAAAAAAATAAACTTTTTTTGAAAAAAGATGAAAAAAATTTCATGGCCAAACGGGCTCTTAGAGGGTTATTAGAAAGGTTCGAGTAAGTTGGCGTTTGTATGATTTTCTATTACTTACAATATCTTTTCCATTTTTGTGATTTTCATTTTATCAATTGATAAGAAAAACATTCATTCCTAACTTTTATGTTGCAATTAGAGTTAAAATACTCTAAAACTATCTTATATAATAACACTTTATTATAAAGATACTTTTTTGGAATTAATTTTTCATGTTATGATATATAATATATTTTCAACAACAGCATACGCTGTCATAGCTAGAAAAAGTTCGTACAAGTGATAAAATTATAGAAAGGTTTGACTGTATCAGAAATAAGTTCAAGACTTCGATTTAGTGAGTTTGAATATTTCTCTACCTACTAATTCTTGTAGCACTAGCATTAACATATTATATTTTTCAGTAGTTAAGAGTGACATAATGTTTTGTTTGACCAAAAATATAGATCTTGGTTCAACCAATTAGCTTTAAATTAAGAAGAGTCAATCTTAGCTAATAATAATATCCAAAAGATAAGGTTATCGATTTTATGACGGATAACATGTATATTTGACCATGTGGTAATGAATGTGAGCAATAATAACAGTATTCGATGATCTAAAAAGATAGCATTAAATAGTAATAAATATTAATGAATGACATTTAAGTAAATAAAATATTTGAGTCACCCGAAAATGGGTGGGATCTGTGGATATTCTTTCTGACAATGATGAATGATTGATGAGCATTAGAACACTCAAATTGTTCTTGGATCAAGTGGAAAAGCTTAGATAAGAATCTTAATAAAAATATTATTTTCGTATGCTTGCAATGTGCTGGGATTTATAAGGAACATGTTCCTAGAAACCCTAATAGTACAGGTGCAGAGAATATTCACCAGAATATTCTTTGTAGTGTCATATCTTAAAACTAACCGTTATAACTCTGTCTAGGGTGCTCGACCTCGTCCTTGATCTACGATGATTTCACGACCTTGATCTTTGCTGACTCTTTGATCGCACCCTTCATCGCTTCGAGGCCACTTCGACCTGAGGCAGATCTTTGTTGAGACCTTACTGATAGCACGTGGCGGCCAATGAAGGCTATCATGGTGCTGAAGTGTCTTGCCTATATCAAAGATACTTTTTGGCCCATACAGTTAGTCCCTCCGCTTATCGAGGTTGTCCGCGTAGGCGAGGTCAATGAGTGGATAATGCCATTTATGGTCGAGCTTATCAAGCTGGCTATACAGGTCGTGGTCATCATAACGATCAGGCAACTGGATCTCTGAGAGCCGCATATTTTGAATTCTTTGAATTTCTCGGGAAGTCTGTTAGAGCCATCTGGTCCAAGAGAAAGAGTGATGTCATGACATTATGCATCACGATGATGTCGTTTCTTGATACTTGCGTCGATTCACGTGTGACCCTTGATTGGTTTTGCCATTTCGATCTTCGTGCTAATCATGGCCTACCGTTTCGATTCTTGTGCTCCCAGGCCTTATAAATATGGGTGTTTTGTTGATTTTGAAACTTTCCGACATTCCTTCTAATTCATAACCAGAGCTTCTTCTTCTCCTTCACAGAATCTTTTCATTTCTCTATTGCTTTCTCCGCTTATCTATCTCCTTCCACAATAATGTCGGACCTGCCATCATATATTCACATGGAAGATCATTCTATCCCTCTAGATGTTTTTTCCCCTTACCAGGGGGAAGACGATGGAGTTGTCGTTGAGGAGGAAACTCTCCCTACCGTAGAGGAGATCGTTCCTCGATACTTTAATGCTTAACTCGACTTCCAAAAGGCACCGGAAGTGGTGACGGAGAGGTTCAAATCTATGATAACGATTGAGCGATTAGCCAAATTCAAGGCTAGGCTTAGCTTTGACAAAATTTGCCAAATTAGCCGACATCGATATAACAGTACACTACCTGATCCATCTCTTCGCCCCTCATTTCTATCGAGGGACGTTGTAGAATCTTCGCCATCGAGGGAGAAATGTTTGGTGGTGAGGACGGATGTCAAGGCTAGTCGGCATTTCTGGATTGACTATTTCTTTGTCAAGACCGAGGCCATAGTGTCTGCTGCAGCTGGCTTCCCTGAGGCTTGGAACCTTACTCGTAAGTGCTCATACTCGCTTACATTTTTTTTTTTAGCATTTTTCTTGCTGTGCGTTGGTTGACCAGCTCCCCCTTTTCTGTAGCTACTATTTGACCCCTTCGTATGGTGACCCATATTGCCAAATGGATCAGACAGATCCTTCCTCATATGGTGGGGATACGTGACTGGTGAAGTTTCTCTCAGAGATTCAGGTCGTCTCTTCCATCGACAGGTAATTTCTTCCCTCGTCGTGGTTCTTTCGTCTATGTCTGTTCCTTTTGCTGATTTCTTCCTTTCCAATCTTTCTGTAGGTTCGGTCAGAGGGTCCACAAGGAGGTCGAGGGCCCCCGTACTCTCGTCCCAGAAGAGGAAAGCCACTATGCATTCAGTCCCCGCCCTTGCCTCGGCATTGTTACTCATGCTTTCGCCCAACTCCAGTCGTTGTTGCTTCTACCTCCCGTCTCTATTCTGACTGTTGCAACTTCTTCCCCTCCTCAATTTTCACTTACTGACGAGGACGATGAACATTCACCCGGTGATGGGGATCTTCAACCTAAAAAAAGGAGGTCTGTGGACGTGTCTAACCGTCGATGCTTTGGAAGGGGATTTTATGCTACGTGAGACAACGACCATTTTTGTGAATGATGATGTTGAATCGAGTCTTGAGGTCCTGAGGCCGGTGGAGGCTGATGTAAACGTATCCTTGCATTCCGAGGGGAGGGAGACCGAGGAGGTGGCTGCTGGCGGCCTTGAACTTTCGCTGCAAGAGGAGGCTTCAACCTCTCGAACCACCACGGATGCCTCTTTGCCTGTTGAAGTTAAGGGAAAGAGTATTGCGTGAGAGGGCGACGAATCAGATTCCGATGTCGACTTGGAGGACCTAAGAATGATCAATGAAGGGCCACCCAGCTTAAGGTGAGGCTGGAAGGGGGTTCGAGAACTATCACAATCCCGATGGATCATGACTTCTTGGTAGACACTGAGGAGGTAGTCCCTGCCCTCGTACCTCTCTATTCCAATGTTGAGGTAAGACCCTAGAGGAGATAACCGATGGTGCCTTGTCGAAGATCATCACCAGCCTTGCTCTCAGGGTAATTATTGTTGTATGACTCATTTCTAACTCTTTAGAACATTCCAAGTTCGAAACCCCCCCCCCCCCTCCTTTTTGTTTGCAGATGGTGATCCTGGAAATTGAGAGCGCTCGGAGGGAGAAAAGGCACAAAGAGATCTTTGTGAAGCTTAAAATGAAATACATTGAGTTTCGTAGCAAGTACCGATATCTCCGAAGTCGACTTCAAGAGAGCGGCGATGTGCAGGCCCTAAGAGAAGATTTGAAAAAGAGGGACGAGGAGCTGGTGTAGGCCAGAAAGAAGTGCAACGTCCTTGAAGGTACATTGAGAAGTAGAGATGAGGAGCTTGAGGCCTAGTGCAGTGATCTTCAAGCCCAAGTGGTTGAGTTGAGAAGACAACTTGAAGAGTACCGATTTCAGTTAGAAGCATTCAACGGCGAGCTTGCTGAGAAGTAGGATGAACTTGATAGGGCAGAATCCTTTCATTTGGATGCTCGGAGGAAGACGGAGATCTTCGAGTTGGAAAATAAGACTCTTTGGGCCGAGAGGGAAAATGATCAATCAACGGCGAGGGCTAAGGAGGACCAGCTCGAGCAGAGGATCGGGGAGCTGGAAAAGGAGAACTCCAACCTTCATGTCTGAGTGACCACTCTAGAGGCCGATAAGGCTCAACTACTTGCACGGCCGTCTTTAAGAGCCCTTGTAATGAACTCTTTATTCATATATGAATGTTTAAGTTGTTTTCTGCGCCTTCTTCCATACATGTTACTTGTTTATGCACTTGTGTAGTTGGCTTTTGTTGCTTGCTTGTTATAATTTCTGCTCTTTCTATTGTTGTTTTCTTCTAGTTGGTCATAGCCTTGTTAACGAATATTTATGGGCCATATCTGCCCTTTGTTTATATAGGTCGGGTATGCCTCTTCATTTAGATTTGGCTGATAGGTGTTGTTTGAACTTGGTTGATTTTGATCTTTTGCCATGTTGTGGATGAGGACCGCTAGGTGTTTATTTGAACAGGGTCAAACTTACCTTTTATTAAATTGTGGTCGAGGGATGATAGGTATTTTTCGAACTCGATCGAACTTAACCTTTCCTTAAATCATGGGACGAGGACCGATAGGTGTTATTCGAGCTGGGTCGAACTTAATCTTTTATTAAATTGCGGCCGAGGGCCGATAGGTGTTGCTCAAGCTGGGTCGAACTTAACCTTTTGTTAATATGTGGCTGAGGGCCGAAAGGTGCTGTTAGAGCTGGGTCGAATTTAATCTTTTGCTTAGGTGCGGCCGAGGGCCGATGTGTATTGTTCGAGCTGGGTCAAACTTAAGCTTTTTGGAGGTGCGACCGAGGGCCGATAGGTGTTTTTCGAGCTGGGTCAAACTTATCCTTTGTTAAGGTGCAGTCAAGGGCCGATATGTGTTGTTCGAGCTGGGTCGAACTTAACCTTTGTTAAGGTGCGACCGAGGGCCGATAGGTGTTTGTTCGAGCAGCGTCGAACTTACACCTTAACACAAAATGTGTTATGATAAACGTAAGTTTCTTATTACTTTGACATTGTTGCTCTAATTACATGATTGGAGAAAGTTACAGATTTTGGGCATTGGCTGGCGTTCGAGACCTAGTCTATCTAGTCCCTTCATTGTTCGTCTTGGAGAGTATTGAGGAGTCAGGAAATAAAGAGAAATATAGCCTCTCCCTCACATACTTCAACTCGAAGTGTCCCTTTAGTCACCTCATTAAAAACCTCCTTGAGAAAACCTTAATGGGACAAAACTCAAGTGAGAGAAAAAGAGTACGACTTGGGGGCGCCTCTTCCTTTTAGAAGTTGAAGTATTTGAGGTTGTTGACGTTCCAATTGTTCAATAACTGTTTTCCTTCCATAATCTCTAATTGGAACAAAATCTTGTTTGCTTTGGCTGTAATTTTGTACGGGTCGTCCTAATTTGTTCCCAGTTTGCCTTCCCGTAGATCTCTACTTGCTTGAGTTTTGGCGTTGAGCACGTAGTCCCTGACTTTAAGCGGCTGGATCTTTGCTTTCTTGTTGTAGTAACGTTCTGTTTGCTGCTTTTGGGCGAACATCCTTATGTATGCCATATCTCTTCGTTCGTCAATCTCATCGAGTTCCTGCCTTCTACTCTCGTTATTACTAGTACTGCTTTTGTGGGAGTACCTTAGGCTGGCTTCTCCGACTTTGAATGGTATGACTGCTTCGGTCCCACAGACCAGAGAGTAGGGTGTTTCTCTTGTGCTTTCGGGGTGGTTCTATACACCCATAATACTTCTGGAGTATTTCTTGCCACAGTCCCGTGGCGTCTTCGAGCTTTTTCTTCAGGATGTTTAATATGGACTTGTTGGAGGATTTTGCATGCCCGTTACCCTCCGGATGATACGAAGTTTAGAGTATTCTCTTAATATGCCATTTCTCGAAGAATTCGACGATTTTCTTTCCCATGAAATGGGGTCCTTTATCGCAGCTGATCTCCTTGGGTAGGCCGAATCGGCAGATAATGTTTCTCCATATGAATGTGTTACCTCTTGTTCGCGTATTTGGGCGAACGCTCATGCTTCCACCCATTTAGAGAAATAATCAGTTTAAACCAAGGAATCGTATATTACCTCACCCTGCTGGGAGGGGGCCCTTGATGTCCATTTCCCACTTGATGAATGGCCACGGAGAGGTGACAGAGTGGATATGTTCGCCTTCTTAGTGAATTGTTGGGGCATATTTCTAACATTGTTCGCATTTCTTCACGAATTCTAAGGCGTCCTTTTTCATGGTGGGCCAATAGTATCATGCCCGTATGAGACACCTAACGAGTGCTCGATTGCCGTTGCGAGCGCCACAATGGCCATCATGCACTTCTTCAAGGACGCGCTGGGTTTGGTTGAACCGAAACATTTTGCTAGAGGGCTGCCGTATCTCCTCTTGCATAGTTCGCTATGGAGGAAGTTATATCTGGCTGCTTGCATTCTCAGTTTTTTTAGCTTCCTTTTTTTCGTTTGGGAGTGTGTTGTCTTGCAAGTAGGCAATAATACGATTGCGCCAATCCCAGGTTAAACTTACAGATCTTACCTCGACTTTGTCTAGCAACGAGTTGAGGAGGTAGACTACACTTTTGTTAAGGGTGGGTGTTCGATACTTCGGTACGGTACTTAAGAGTTTCGTTACAGTAATTCGGTATTTTATTTATCAACTGTGCATACCAAATATCGTACCAAAGTAATTCGGTACGGTTCAGTATTTTCTTGTTTGGTTTGGTATGGTTCCGGTACATAAGAATATGCGACTAATTAGTCTAATTCACTCTAATTCTACACTGTCAGTTGTAGAGTTGCCTAATTCTGCAACAAACAGAAACAAATTGAAGAAGTGATACCAAAAAGCAACAAGACATTTTGTTCTATAATCTATATTGTGCCTAGTTTTGGGCTTATGGAAACAAATAGAAAAACATTGAAGAATTAAGGAAAAGGGAGTACGGGCTACGGGGAAGGGACTAACGGAAATTACGAGGCCTAGTGACTATCGCTAGGTTGGGCTTAGCCCTACTAGGCTACTGACGAGGGGACTACTAACAAGTTAGTATTTTGGGCTGGGAATTGGGATGTATGGGCCTAGGTAGTGAAGGAACTTTTACTTAAATAATTTGGTATTTCGGTATTTTGATATACCGAAGTATTGAACGTTTAATACCGATAACCGTACCGAATACCGAATTACCAAATAGATTATACCGAATTAGTACAGAATAATTGAAGAACCGATACTGAAATACTAAATTAATTCAGTCCGATTTTTTGATTTTTCGGATTTTATACCCTACCTTTTGTTCCCGGTTGTAATACTTTTGGTGGCAGCGGCCAATTTGGCAAGGTCGTCCGCTTCAACATTCTGCGCATGCGGGATCTGGTCTAGCTAGTATTCGTCGAACTAGAGCAGCAGCTTACAAATCTCGGTCTGATATTTTTGCAACCTGAGTTCTTTGATTTGGAAAGTCCCTATGACTTGGTTGACTACGAGTTGGGAATCACAACAGATTTTTAACCGCTTCGCACCATACTTGAGTGCTAGTCTCAATCCTACGATTATGGCCTCATACTCAGCCTCGTTGTTAGTCATATTTGGGCATCTTATGGTCTGGCGGATTACTTCACCGGTAGGGACCTCGAGTACGAGTCCCAGTCCAGATCCAGAAGCGTTGGATGCGCCGTAGGTGCACAGGACCCAAAGGTCTTTTGTTTGAAGAGAAGCTTGGACGGCTTCCTTCTCAACCTCAGGCATTATCTTTGCGCTGAAGACTGCGCGAAGTCAGCGAGCACTTTCGACTTTATTGCTATTCGCGGATGATATGTGATATCATGCTTGATTAGTTCGATGGCTCACTTGGCTAGCCTCCTCGATAATTTGGGTTTATGAAAAATTCCTCTAAGAGGAAAGGTGGTAACGACCGAGATAGGCTGGCACTAGAAATAGGGTCTAAGCTTTCGTAAAACTATGACTAGTGCCAGGGCCGATTTCTCGAGGTGTGGGTACCTCGTTCTGGCGAAGTGTGTTTTGTTAATGTAATAAATAGGAGATTGCGTAGCTTTACTTTGCTGGATCAGAACTGCACTTACTGCCACTTCGAAGACGGCAAGGTAGACGAGGAGATGTTCCCCGAGTTCGGGCTTTGAGAGCAGAGGTGGTGACGACAGATATGCCTTTAGCTCTCGTAGAGCTTGTACGCACTGGGGGGTCCACTCAAGGTCATTATCCTTTTTGAGTACACAGAAAAATATGTGACATCTGTTGGACAACCGCGAGATAAATCTCGATAGGGCGGCGATTCGACCAGTCAACCTTTGGACTTGCTTCTTAGTAGTCAGATGCTCCGGTATCCCTTCGATAGCTTTGATTTGGTCTTGGTTGACTTCGATCCCCCGTTATGACACTAAGAAACCCAAAAACTTTAAACGCGCATTTCTCTAGGTTTAGTTTCATTCCGTACCATCTCAGTATGTCAAAAGCATCCTTCAGATGGTCGATATGGTCCTCCGCCTTTACGGATTTGTCCAGCATGTCGTCGATATATAATCCATGGTCTTGCCAAGTTGATCTTTGAATATTTTTGTGACCAATCTTTGATAGGTAGCTCCAGCGTTCTTCAGTCTGAATGGAATGACCCTATAACAACATGTTCCTCGGTGGGTGATGAACGTGGTTTTCTCCTGGTCCTCTTCTTCCATAAGTATCTAATTATAGCCCGAGTATGCGTCCAACAAACTCAACAGCTCGTGCCGACTGTCGCGTCAATAAGTTTGTTGATATGTGGTAATGGGAACAAATCCTTCGGGCACGCTTGGTTCAAGTCCGTGAAGTCTACACACATCCACCATTTCACATTTTTCTTTTTGACCATGACTACGTTGCTGATCCACTTAGAGTATCTCGACTCCCTGATGGAGCCATTTTCTTATAGCTTCTCTACCTCCTCATGGGCGGCATCATTAATAGCAGGGTTAAAGTTTCATTTGACCTGCCTTACCGGGGGTAGAGTGGATCGACATTTAGTTTGTGCGTGGCGATATCCTTGGGGATGCCCGGCATATCTGCATGGCTGAAGGCAAACAAATCCGCATTAGTTATTAAGAATTGACTAAATTTAACTAGTTGTCGGAGTTTGCAGTCGATGTAAGCCTTTTTGATGTAGTCGGTGGGATCTAAGTGAACAGGGTCGAGGTCCTCTATGGTCGAGTTCGCGACTTCAACCGTTTCGGGATCCATGATGATGTCCCTGGTCCCTTCTTTTGTCGACCTCGGCCCTGTTGATTGCTATGCCATTTTTTCCTTATCTTTATTCTATTGGGTTATCGTTCTATCTAAGGCGATGTGATAGCATTCTCGGGACGTGCGTTGTTCTCCCTGTATGCTAAATATCCCCAAGGTGTTAGGAATTTGGTTATTTGGTATAAGCTGGAGGGGACGGCTCTCATGGGGTGTATCCATGGTCGTCCTATTATGGCATTGTATGTGGGGCCCTGGTCCATGATGTGGAATATCTTCTCCAACGTTATGCTGCCGTCTAAGACGGGGAGAGTAATTTCTCCCGATATCCGTTTAACTTAATTATTCAAACCGGTTAGTGTGATACAGCGCGACACTATCTTGTCCTCGAGTCTCATCTGGGTGAGGACTCGGGGATGGATATTGCATGCTCCACTCCCATCGTTCACCATGATACGTTTGACATCAGTATCTAAAATCTCCAAAGTAATGCTGAGAGCATCATTCAAAGGGAAAGTCACACTGTCGGCATCTGACTCGTCGAAAATGATACTTTCTGCGAGTCTGTCATACCGTTCATGGGTAATAGATCTTTTGAGCTTGTGAGTAGCAGTGAATTTAACGTTGTTGATGAAGGCATTGTCGTTGTCATCAATGATCATGTTAATGGTGCGAGCTAGTGACGTCGGCTTCGGCGGGCCTTGGCATTCACGTCCCCTGGCGAAGTTGTTTCTGTACTTGTCGCTCAGCAGCTCTTTGAGGTGTCCCTGCTGCAACATGTTCACAACCTCTTGCTTGAGGGTGATGCAGTCTTCTGTCTTATGTCCGCGCTCCTGGTGGAACTCGCAGAGATCGTCGGATTTTCTGATGCTCGGATCGGACCTCATCTTTGGCGGCCACTTCTCATTCGTTCCAAGTTTCTCCAGGGCATAGACCATTTCTATAAGTGACACACAAAAATTATGAGGAAATAATAAGGGGGGCATACCTCTCTCGTTCCGGTGAGTCCCTATTCTCGGGTTGGATAGGCCTTCATCATAGTGGAAAGAAGGCGGGGTGGAGCCCTGACGTATGGCTGATGTCATTCCCTGTTAGGTCGTGAAACTCCTTATATTATCTCTTCATTCTTTCCTGGACTCGTCTTGTATCGAGACAAGCCGTCGAGTTGGTCTGTTGAGATCGTCATCATCTGCTTGGACTTTAACATAGTAAGCATTGTGGATTTCATCCCAAGTGGTTGGAGGATATTTCATCAACTGGCGCAGTAGTTTTCTGGTCTCTCTTGAACCATCTTTACTTAACCCGTTCTAAAAATCTGTGACCGGCATCCCCTCGGACACGTTTGGTAGGGTCATCCTCACCCTGTTGAATCGGGCGAGGAAGTCCCTCAGTCCCTCTCCCAAGGACTGCTTGATGGCGAATATGTTATTTACTCTTGTCCTGCTTTCTTCGCTTTGGCATGCGCTGTTACGAACTTATCGGCCATTTCTTTGAAAGTTTCTATGGAGCAGGCTGGTAGCTGTGAGTACCTTGCTAATGCTACTCGCGTAAGGGTTTCGCCAAATTTCTTCAGCAAAATAGAGGATATTTGTTTCTTGGTGAGGTCTTTGCCCTTCACGGTGGTGACATAATGAGTCACGTGATCTTCCGGGTCAGTCGTTCCGTCGTATATCCTGAGATACGGCAGCATTTTGAAGGTCTTTGGTATGGCACGTGGATCTGCTTCCTCACTGTACGGCTGCTCCGCGAACCTACTGGCGTCCCTCTTTGGCTGTAACTTAGAGGCACCCGGTATCTAGTTGACTCGTTCTTGGTGTTCTTTCATTTGATCTCTGAGCGCTTTATTTACGTCCTCCACTTCTTCCATCCTCTTTAGAATAGTGGCGAGGACGCTATCACCTGCATTGTTAGTAATATTGTGAGTTATACCTCGTGTTGGAGGGTCTGGTCGGTCGCCCTGTTCTTCTTCTCGTTGCATTATATGGGCTCTTATGGTCTCCATTGTCGTGCATGGAGCGGGCTTGTTAAGCACGCTTGCTAGCGTATCGGTCAACCACACTTCGAGGAGATTTTTCATGGCCATTGGTATGTGGATGCCCCTTTTCTATTGTGTTTTGTTATCCTACAATAGGGGGAGGTGACCTCTCGCTCATGGGGGAGGCAGTGGATATCACGTCATCGCCTAATGTTTCACAGCTCTCGTTGATAGTGTTCATGAGGTTGCCAGGGAAATCACCTGTTACTTTAGTCCTATCTCCTTGGTTACCTGCCATGTAGGTTTCCGTACGTGCAAAGAAAAAGAAAGATGTTGGGGTTTGTTAGGTTAATGACTCACGTTAGATGTAGATCTAAAGGAAACTAAAAAATTAGCTAAGAAGTCCTCAAAGACGGTGCCAAACTGTTCGACCAAAAATATAGATCTTGGTTCAACCAATTAGATTTGAATAAAGAAGAGTCAATCTTAGCTAATGCAGTATTCAGTGATGATTTTATGATGGATAATATGTATATTTGACCAAGCGGTAATGAATGTGAGCAATAATGACAGTATTCAGTGATCCAAAAAGATGGAAGATAGCATTAAATAGTAATAAATAGCAATGAATGATATTTAAGTAAATAAAACGTGTGAGTCACCCAAAAAGGGGTGGGATGTGTGGATATTCTATCTGATAATGATGAATGATTGATGAGCTTTAGAACACTCAAGTTGTTCTTGGATCAAGTGAAAAATCCTAGACAAGAAGATTAGTAAAAAGGTTATTTTCGTATGCTTGGAATGTAGTCGGATTCTCTCTATAAAGTCAATAAATTTTCTTACAAGTGAATATCGCATCCCCCTATCATTGTGTCTCTTTCTATTTATAAGGAACATGTTCCTAAAAACCCTAATAGTACAGGTGAAGAGAATATTCACCAGAATATTTTCTTTAGTGTCCTATATTAAAACTGGCCATTATAACTCCGTCTAAGATGCTCGATCTCGACCTTGATCTACAATGACTTCACGACCTTGATCTTTGCTGACTCTTCGATCGCACCCTTCATTGCTTCGAGGCCACTTCGACCTGGGGCAGATCTTTGTTGAGAGCTTACTGATAGCACATGACGGCCGATGAAGACTATCATGGTTGCATATATTAAAGATATTATTTGTCCCATACCGTGTTAAGAGAGTTGATAAAAACCATGAGAGATCATAGTTTAAATTTCAACAGAAAAAAGAAAAATATTGTGTGACTTTTTCTTAAATATCTGTTTAAGTCTTGGTGCGAAAAAATAATTTGGTATTTGTGTTTGATGTGATATAACAATAAATACTCGTAATACAATATAATAATCAAAGTACATACAAGCTGAGCCGAATACCTTTATTTGACTATGAATGTGCCCCACTCCTTAGCATTACTATTGCCCAAGCATAGACGAGCAATTGATGGACGTAATAGCATGGAATGCCGTGTGTGGCATTGCAAATTTGTCAGTATTGAAGCAACATTTTCCATTTTCTACATATGTTTTTTATTTTTATATGTTTGATAGTGAGGGCAAAAGTCCAAGTCTTAACCATTACTTGGAAAATTTGGTACATTCGTTCAAAAAGAAAGAAGGACCCACATTTTACACCCACCTTAACGACTTCCATTTGTTGAACACAAAAGCAGGATCTGAAGCTTGACTTAATTGCCTACTTTATTTTTCTGAATTAAGAAATTCCTAAGACGCAATTAGAAGCTAAAGCTGCTAGGATTATCCTTTACGTGTACTTAAGAATGATTTAGGATTAGAGAGAACTTTCTCCAAACCAATTTTCAACTTTTCACATGGCTATCTACCTGACTTCTTCATAGAATAAAAGAAAATTTTAGAGCTATGTCAGAAATCTACCATTAAAAATCATCTTTCTTGTTAAATTTCAACGGCTACTTTATTCATGAGATAAAATATTAAGAATTACTATGCGTTTTCTACAGATGTTCCAGAGTGGTGACAATTTTCTAATGGCTGGACAGCTGGTAATTATGTACTATGTACAACTCTAATACATTTCAAACAATTGAAAATAATACGATCATTAATTAATTAATTAAAGGGAGGAAAACAGGGAAAAATGGTCATACCAAAATGCTACTACCTCTCGTTTATATTATCTATAGTATTTGTCGAAACCGTTATCTTTTTAAATATGTTAATTAATTAATATTACACTAATTTGAACATAAGGGTAGATTTGGCAAAAAGAAATAAATGACTTCTTACTTTTCTAGAAACATCAAATATTTAGAAATAAATTAAATTTTCATTAACGGCTAATTTCTTAGACCGAAGACAGTACTATATTCAATTTACTTACTAAACTGCACATTTAAATTAATTCAACACTTCCTATACAAACTAGACCTGAAAATATGATAAATGCAGGGTAAAATATTGCTGGTGGGTCAATGGCCAATAAATCCTCGATACGTACATATTCTTTTAACATTTAACTATAACATTTATAATAACTAAAAAATTATTGTGATGTTAGGTTTCCAACTTGCAGAAAAGTCAGGTCAACGACCAAATAAGTGTTCGTTAGGCATATCATTATACTGTCCTACATGTTTTTTCATATTTCACAATGTAAAAAATGGTAAACACAGATATGTCACATTAAAAAAATCTACATTAAAAAGTAGTCTATCTTTAATAAGTAAAATGATTATATGTGTTTTCCTTACTTTATTTCTTCCCCTTCCACTTTCAATCAGTTCTCATCAATTTTCAACTATTCTTCTTCTTATTATTTCTTCTCCTCCCTTTGTCACATGTGCTGTGAAAATGAATTTATCTGTCTATGTTAGAACAAGAAGAATTCTATGTTTGTTTATATTTATTATTTCATCAAATATAGTTCTTGGATCAACAAATTGTACACATTCATGTGGCAAAAGATTTCTTCAATATCCATTTGGTTTCTCTTCAGGCTGTCCAATTCAATTGAATTGTACCTCAAATGGGGCAATGGTCATTAACGAATTCCCAGTTCAGGCCATAACTTCTGAAACCATTTTAATTAATCTTTTAGCCAAATGTAGCCGTCCACTTGCTGCAATTCACAATCTTTTCAGCTCAAATTACGCACCCACTTCACGTAATGGAATACTTTTTCAAAACTGCAGTTTTTCGCAGTCTAGTTGTTTGATACCTTCTACTATGATTCAAACTCATTTTGAGCTTCTTGATTGTGGGAAAGAAAATATGAGTTGTTATTCTGAACCAAATAGTGAGAGTAATTTTATTGACTTGAGGAATTTGTCAAGAGCAGGTTGTCACTCTTTGTTTTCTGCAATATCTGTGGAGTCAACGTTGAATAGCTCGGCAGTTTCTTTGGATGTTCAAGTGGTTCAATTGGGGTGGTGGCTTAAAGGACATTGTCAGTGCTCTTCTAATGCAAATTGTACTAAAATCTCGTCACCTATTGATAGGAAATTGGGATATAGGTGCCAGTGCTCGGAAGGTTTTGTTGGAGATGGCTTCTTAGCCGGCTCCGGCTGCCGGAAAGGTATGTCTGATTAATTACTTAATTATGTATTCAACACACTTAACGTGCCAAATTGACTCTTTCTCTTGGACCTCACACATCTAAATTTTGATTATGGATAACGGTGAAACTTGAAGTTATTATTTCTGTTTGATCCTACAGTAAAATGTAATAATCATTTCATTTGAAAGTTAAACTGTTAATAAATCACACTTTTAATTACTTAATTGTATCTTCTCGCCAACTTTCAATGTAAAACTACATGTTATAGTTTTCAGAAAGTAATAATTATAGTGAAAATTAAATACGACCTATGGAAAGTAGAAATTAAAGGTCATATGCAAAAGTGTGATGTTATAATTTCAAATTTCTCCATGCTACTTTGACTGTGAGTCGAGGGTCTATTAAAAATATTTTTTATTTTCATAAAATAGGAGTAAGGTTTACCCATGTTCACCCTCCCAAGATTTTATTTGTGAAATTAAACAATTACTTTTGTATAAGTTTGGAGGTTTAATTAATGAATTGAAGTAAATGCATGATGAGGGAGTTTTGACCAACTTGGAGAGAGAAGAACATAATAATTAGATGAGAAAACATGGGTCCAAGTATAAAGATTAAAAGATGACAACTGGGGCGGCCAAAAAGAAAAAAGTACCATAGTTGCTGTATAACTCTTGTTCAAGTTGAAATTTTTATTCTTTACTAAGCTTAATTTCTCTAATCTGAGACGTGGATTGCTTGTTAAGGCACTATAAAGTCATAGTGTTTTCAATTAAGAAATATAACAGATGAAGAATTTTTTTACTAAGCCTTTCTCATTTTCATACTGATTAAGGTTGGAACAAGTTTCATATATAGGAATGGTGATGGTAGTTGCCTTTCCATGTCGCTTATCAATGCCAATTAGAGGCAAATCTAAATATAGAGTTAATTGTATATTTTAATTATTTTATATATTTATATAGGTATACATAGTTAGAGTCGATATCATGTGTTAAGTTGAAGCAAGTGCCAGAGTTACATATAATGAAAGGGGGGGTTCAATTGGTAAATTTCCTTCGTCTGAAAATTATATTGTGCAAATAAGTATCATCTGTTTAAAAACTTTATTAATATTTTTTATTTCTCTTCTAGTTGAACTCACAAAACTCATCTTTTAACTCCATGCAAAATGTTAAGGCATGGGCTTTACTTGTTTGTGGATTGGTTGGTGTAGTGTCCATTCATGATATTCCATCAAAATGTCCAGCCAAAATTTGTTTCATCATTCGGTCAAGGAAGGGGTTGGTTTCCTTGGTTTTTTCATTTTCTATATATCTCCATTTGGCTTCGAGTGAGCAAGGAAAACGGAGTCACTATCATATTGCGTGGGAGACAGTACTTTTGGACGCTCCCACGCATTAATTTCTTCCATTTCAATAATGCTCAAGAAAAAAACAAAAAGTTTTTCGGGACTTATTTGAATGGGAAAAATTAAATTTCTTTTTTCTCAGTAAACGCGAAGATCATAAGGAATTAAGCAACATGATTAATTTCCAAAGTGAATATGAGAGATCATGCCGTCTTAAGAAAATAAATTTATTAGGACAAGATAAGGTGAAAAGGAATACCAAGTTGTTCTTACACTTCACTAAAAGCAAAACTACACTTATGAATTTGTGGAATAATAACAAAAGGACAGCGGAATGCACAAGGAATCTCGCGTTCGTGCAGGATATGAGAAAGGTCGTATTTCAACGGTGTGATGTAGATAGTTTACTTAAATATAAACATTAGTGGCTGCTCACGGCTCAAAGACGTGACCTATAGGTCACACAGAGACAACTTTAGCATTGCTTCAAGCCCCCTCAATTTGTGGAATAGCACTTGATTCAAATTGCACTAACTCTTGTTTTATGCGATTCGATATTTGCTGGCTCGATTTCATTTTGGTTTTGTTTTTCTTCTATTACAATAAGTTGTGTCCATAGCTAATTCCAGGTGTTTCTTGTGAATGCAGATTACACAACATGCAACCCTTCAAAGTACCTTTCAGGCAAATGTGGAGGTACTACCAGAGTTGGCGTACTTGTTGGAGGTAATTCTCAATTCGATTTAAGTTATATGCACTGACAGTGTACCAATCGGCTACAATTCACTTAAAGTGAAAACTTTTGTTTCTCCAGGTATTGCAGCGGGTGCTTCATTAATGATTAGTGTAGGCCTAATATGCTGCTTTATTCGACGAAGATTGAATTACCAAAACAGAAGCAGAAGAAGCCGCGAGTTATGTGAAACAACAGGGATCACTATCCCGGTTTATCCATACAAAGAAATGGAAAAGGCAACCGATTTCTTCTCAGAGAAGCGAAGACTAGGAAATGGCGCTTATGGAACAGTTTATTCAGGAAAACTTCAAAGTGACATATGGGTAGCAATCAAAAGAATTATGAATAGACATACTGATAGCATTGAACAAGTCATTAATGAGATCAAGCTCCTTTCTTCAGTGAATCATCCGAATCTGGTTCGACTCTTGGGCTGCTGTATTGAAAAAGGTGAACAGATTCTTGTTTATGAGTTCATGCCTAATGGAACTTTGTCACAACATTTACAAAGAGAAAAAGGAAATGCACTTCCGTGGCCTATTCGCCTCACTATTGCTGCAGAAACTGCTCAAGCTATAGCTTATCTTCACAATGCAATGCACCCTCCAATATACCACAGAGATGTCAAGTCTAGTAACATACTCTTGGATTACAATTACAAGTCAAAAGTCGCGGATTTTGGACTTTCAAGACTTGGTATTATTGAATCATCTCATATTTCTACAGCGCCACAAGGAACTCCAGGATACCTTGACCCTCAGTATCATCAGAATTTTCAATTGTCTGATAAGAGTGATGTTTATAGCTTTGGCGTAGTTCTAGCAGAGATCATAACAGGACTAAAAGCAGTGGATTTTGCTCGTCCACAAGACGAAATAAACTTGGCTGCACTAGCAATTGACAGAATAGGAAAGGGTAATTTAGATGAAGTTATCGATCCCTCTATCGAGCCACATATGGATGCTTGGACACTTTCATCTGTGCATAAGGTAGCTGAATTGGCATTCAGATGTCTTGCATTTCATCGCGATATGAGGCCATCGATGATGGAAGTGGCGATTGAATTGGAACAACTTAGGCTAAGCAAATGGGCAATTTCAGAAGATAATATTACAGCTTCATCAGAGGGATCTTCTATTTCATCAGCTTCTGATGTGAGTGAGAAACCATTGAACCTTTCAATTAAGAAGCAAGAAATGGATATAAAAGTTATGTTTTCAATGGAAAAAATAAAGGATTATTCTCCTGTTTCAGTACAAGATCCATGGAAAAGTGAGCAAAGCTCTCCATCTTGTAGTAGTTTGCTCAATCATATAGTCAAGTAATGTTAATGTAAAGGCTTTTCTATTTTTTGTAATTTACTTACAGGAACATGTAGCTGTTGAAAATGTAGTATACTAGCAAAAATTACTAGCGAGAATACTGCATATGCCATATTTGGTGTGTATCTCTAAAGGTTTTTTCTCTTCTTTTGTGTTCTTTTTTATGTATTTTCCTCTGTTGATAATATACATTGACTATGCCTTTGTTGCTGCCTGGAGCTAGATTCTGCCTTGACTGTTTATGGGCTTCGTCTCTGTTGTTAGGGAGAATGACACAACACAAATAGGATTATTTGGTGCCACAATTTAAATTTTGACCCCAGAAAAAAAATCTTGTGTTTCCGATCAGAATTTTGAAGTACACTGGTCAAAAACTTTTGGGCAAGTTTTATGGGGATTCGTTAAAATTCTAAGAGTTGTCATAGTTTTGCAAGTTGTGGTGATCAAATTCTGACGGTTACCATACTTTAGTGCAATTGAAATTATTTCTTACGGTTGCCATATTTTTCTGCAATTAGCCACAAAATTCTAGCCGATTACCAAAAAGTTTTTGCATTGTGATTATATATTCTGGTGCTTGTCATCTTACCAACATATTTTAATTCTGAGACAAGGCCAAAATATAAATAATGGTTTAAAAAGGGTCCATCCAACGTCACTTCCAGCTGTTTTAAGTTCTTTTGTTTATTAAATCTTTTTTGGATTATGCTTATGGGAAATTTAAAGAGTGACAAGACGGTCAAATTTGCAGCAAATTAGAGGATGGCCATTAATGTGAAATTTTTTAACATTGAATGTTTGCCGATATTACTGATCAGCTATGCCTTTTTTATTTTTTCCATACATGCATATATATGAGGTTAACGCACTCTATTTCATTTTGGGAACATAATGTGCGAACATTTCTTACATTTATTCTCGAATATTATTATGTGTCTTAATTCATAAGGTAAGGAAAGCCACTCATTAAAATTGTCAAGATTGACAAATATAATTTGGCTTTCACTTGTGATATCCGTTAAGTTGAACGTGTTGAGATGTACTATTTGCATTAATGAGTCCATTGAGTGAAAGAGAGTGAATTTGAACATAAGATATTCTAGTTTGAACAAAGAGTGAAGAGTGTATAATTTTGACTGGCCTCGTTAATAAAAAAGTGACAGAGATAAAATTATAATAAAGAATAGGTTGATATGAATGAGCCGTGCGTAGGTAGTAAAATATGATTATAGCAAAGCTTAACCAAGCCAAATTTTAATAAATGAAAAATAATGGCATAACAAAACAAGGATTTTAATTGTAAGATATTAGAGAACTTCTATCGAAGGTCAAATAAAAAAAGTGGACCTATTTCTTAAATTCAAAATCCGAGTGTTTGGAAAAGGTCAATTTCATATTGGATCCGCTATAATTTACCAAAAGCAACAATTTCTCAAACGTCATTCACTTTATGGGTCAGTCTCTAGATATTTTGCCAAATGAGTACGACATGTACCAGATAATTTCATTTAAGCAGTTTTAAATATTTATATTAAATAATTTACTTCCGGCAAAATATCAATAGTCGATCTTTACGTCACATGACATGACTATTCAAAAAAGAGTTAAAAAATATATTAGTACTCATTACTCATTAGTAAGATGAACCTAAAAATATCGATATTGAAAATAGCAAAATGGTTATAAATATAAAATCTCCAATAAAACCACAAAAGTCCCAAAATAAATACACTATACACCTTATTAATAGTGGGACATTGAATGAAACACATCAACTGTCCCACCTACACCCATAACCAATTCAAATTGGTTACCTATCCATTAAAGAACCTGAAAATGGATGACTTCCAAATCCCAATAGAAAATGATGTAATACTAGAACAATTGATAGGTCAAGCTTCTTCTTGGTCAAAACTTAGGCTCATTTTACCCCATTCCAGACAATTTGCGTCCATCTCAACTAATTCTATTTAATATTTGCTACCCTTGACTTTGTCCACTCAAAAGGTGGCTCTCTTCAAAGACGTTAAGGTAACCGAAGCACCTAAAGGAGATGCACCAACCTCAATCTCAAACGAATCATATCTAAGGAACAATTCAACCAACAACAACCTTGAAACCAAAACCACAAAATCTTTTCCTACACACTGCTTGTTATTTATCGACGGGCTTTCATTTTCCGGTCCATTTGACCATAACACATGTTTCAATAACTTCTCCCCTTCTTCTCCAATAAACCGGTCGGCTACAAACTCCTCAGACCGGTCAAAAATCTTCGGGTCCTTAGTTGCAAATGGTTGAAACCCATATAATAACTCACCTTCTTTAATCTCAAATGCTCCGTCGTGGGATTCAATCACCATATCACGTTTTGCTCTGCCATATTGTGATGCCACTGGCGGTTCAATCCGTAGCGATTCATAAACTACAGATTTCATTAGTTGCATGCTTTCCATTGCACCCATTGTGATTTTTCCGCCGTTTGATCTAATGACTGACCGAATCTCTTGAGCTAATTGGGTGTGGAGTTTAACCCCAGCTCTGCCTATCCATTTCAACATATTAGGGAAAAATATTTTCATCCCTCCAAAAGAATTAAAACACGTTGCGAATAGCAAATTGTGACAAGCTTCCTCACGTGAAATACCAGTTCTTTCAGCTTCATCAAGAATGGAAGTTGAGTTCTCGTAGAAGAAATTGTACAATCTTTGGTAGTCTTTTTTCACTAAAGCAGGAGGCAGCCTAAAAGTATGAATAACAAGATCTTCAAGAACCTTAGGAAGGCCTAAAATTAGCAAAGGATGAAGCTGAAACAACACCCATTTGCCGATCAACTTAGGTCCATCGGTTCCAAGTTTGGTGTCCATCGGATTAACTCCATATAAAGATCGAGCCAGAAAGTTAAACGCTGCTTGATCATTTGCTGCGTTTAGTCCAGCTTTTCCTTTAGTGGCTAAGTCATTTTCTAGTGTCTCAAAAAGCTCGGAATAGCTGTTGTGAAATTCAGGGATTACTTCATTTCTTCGTGATGAAAGTAAAAAGAACATGAGTTTCTTCAATTTGGCGTGATTTGGTTCAGAAGGATCAAGATAGGAGAGAACACGGTAACCACCTGTGAGTTCAGTAGAAGGCATGAAAGTGCCAGTGAAAAGATCTTTTTTCTCAACCTTAGAAGTATCAAAAAGGGTGGGGAAACTTTTACCGTCGAGCAAAACGACAACGTTTGGATTGAAGGAAATGAAAGGACCAGGTGGCATGTTGGTTCGAAAAACAGTAGACTGATGTTTTTGGATTCGAGATTTGAAATAGTCATCTTTGCCTTGATTGTAAAAGAAATCAAGTCGGTCCTTCCACGGACCGACTAATGGTAGCCCATAGTCTCCAGGGACTTTTCGGATCGGGAGTTTTGTAGGTTTAGATTGGATCGGAGAAGTTAGTGGAGACGAAATGTAAGGTGGCTTTTCAGACACCGAAGATTTAGTGGGCCGAAGAGAGGATGAATACTTGCTACGAGATGATGATGATGATGATTTATGTGTGGGGAATTGTAGCTTAAGAGAAGGAAGAGTGAAAGAAGATGATGCCATAACTAATAGCTTTTGTTAGAAATCAAGAATGAAGCTTTTAACTATCAAATGCTCGTCGACTGCGGATAAGAACCTAATAGAATGAAGTTGAATGAGAATGAGAAATCTATGTGGTTATTCTTCCCTATAAATAAAAGGTGACGTTAAAGGGGAGGTGATTGCTTTTGAGTCTTATTTCATGCGATAGTGATGGATATATATGGCTTTGGCCTGTGGGTGGGCTGAATAACACAAAATACATTATGCATAACAAAGGCGTGGGACAATTTGTTGAATTTGTAGTGCTGTTTAAAAAGGCTGCACTTTCGTATTGGTTTCTCTAGTGCCTTTAATCTTGCTTGTGTTTCATTCTGCTTTGGGATCAAAGTAAAAATGCAGTACAGTATACAAAATATCTCGTAATTAAATAGGATCCAAGAAAGGATTACACTTTATCGACAATTTACCCTAATGCAAGCATTAGTGACTGTTTTCACGATTTGAACCTGTGAGCTATAGATCACACGGAAATAACTTCACCGTCGTTTAAGTAGCAATTTTATAATTTTATTCACACCACCTTCTTTGATTCTTCTTGTTCCCTTACAAGTACGAAATTTACTACTAATAGTCTGCTGCTTGCTTTTAAGATGGCTGGCTTGTTTTTTCATTTTCCGTCCACTTTGACATGTGAGTTCTGTCTACTTTTGCATCTTCTTTTACAATTTTGCTAGTTTTCAATCAAGAATCCAATGCGCTAATTCATAGAAAATCACAACCCCTCCTCGTTTATTGTATTTTCTGAATAAATAATTCGGTCTTGAGAAGGAATTCGCATAGAGATTGTTTCAACAAGGACCGACATGGTAAAAGAAAATTACAAAATCAGTGTAGTCTAGTTGGATTCTAACAGATAATTTAAATGTATTTCAAATCATTAATCCATAATTTTTTAGATTTTAGACAATTACATATAATAAAAAACTAATCTCTTTTCACATAAGCGTTGATCTGGACAAACCAAAAAGGAAAACCTTCGATGAATAAAAAATGATAGTGGCTTTGTCACGTTATAGGCATTTATAGTTTTAAACTAAGTTCACTTAAAAATATAAAATTTAATGTTTCCACAATCGTTATGATTTGTGTATCATAATTCATATGCAAGTGCTATTCCCTGTAGAGATTCGCTCAATAATCCGCACTCTTTCTTGTCGAAAGAATTAAAAGGAAAAAAAAATAGAATGATAATAGAAAAGAAACACAGAACAAGTAATTTTATTCTTGTTCCTTTTTATTTAACTAACTGAGCGTACTTCCAATTGAAACAGTTGACGTTCCACGTAAAAAAACTAAAGACTAGGTCAAATTGAGTAGTCTTTGGAGAACATTATAGTATTAATTTTTCAAAACTAGACCAGTTGATTAAATTGTTCTTTTAGAATAGTCAATATGTTTATTTACAAAAAGATTACTGATTTGGAGAACAGTTTTTCCCTTTTTTCATTTATTTTCATATTCAGTTTGTTAGTTATTAACTTTACTAGTACATTTATCCTAAATTTAGTTACCTAATTGGAGACTGACGACAGTCACTCAATCTCTGCATTAACATTAAGAAAAATAATGATTTTTTAGCCGTATTTTCCAAAGTAGGGAAAATGATTATTTCGACTAAGATATTAATCCACATAAAACTAGAATAACAGACTAAATGTATTTAGAAAAAATTATATCCTGTTTACAGAGCTAAATAGCAGGAGGACGGCATCGAATTGACCGGTCAACAGTTGGAGGACGGAAGTCAAAGACTGCGTGGTCAAATATTTCGAAACCTATGATCCAACCTAATTTGTGTGCTGAGCACATTTCCTTCCCACTACCGTCCATAGACAACCAAAAATTCTAACTTTGTTACGATAGAATTGTATGTAAAGTGAATTTCTTTTAAGGTTTATTATTTAGTGATTAAATTATTTTTTTCTATAAATATAGGAGTTTATTTTATTGTAATTTATCTCAAATCAATAAGAATTTCTTTTTTCTTTTCTCTGCAATATCTTCTTTTTCTTTTATTGTTTTATAATATGTTATCAGTACGAGACTCTAACCAATTGAGTAGAGGGCGGTTGTTTTAATTTGGAAGAATATGAACGTGCTAGTGGTACTGAATATACCACACTCACCTCTAGAAGGAGGTTTGAGATGAAATAAGAAAATATTTTCATTATTATGGCATGAATGGTCATTGATCACGTACCTATTGTGATTATCCCAAAATATTATGGCAATGTGATTATTACAGTGCATAAGTAATGGAAGCAACATATCCTGCCTATAATGATTTTGACCATGACCATAATGGTATAACTTTCTCCTTGAAAGAGATATTCACCATATGAATGTTTGATGGAAACTTAGGGTCCACCAAACTACATAGAGAACCTGATTCTCTATCAGTTCCAACAGAACACACACAATAAGAGACAAGTAAATGACACATTGGAGTTTTACGAGGAAAACTCTCAGCTCACGGGATTAAAGACCACGACCTAGACTCGTAGGATTTCAACGTCACTAACCGAGAAAATTTAGATTACAACCTATTTAACCTAGGAATTAAACTCTTAATCCCTCATTCACTTGTAATAACTCTATTACAAGCCTCTTTGTAATAACTCTATTACAAAGCTCACAACTCGACTAACTCTAGCCAAGACACAAATACAAGGTTTATGATTTTACAAATGATTTCCTACACAATGCTTCTCGCTAAGCTAAGTAGAAATTACAAGCAGTCCATTCTAACACAAGTACAACACAATTGAGGAGATATTGATAACTCGGAGCTGGAACTGGTCCTTCGTTCTGTTGTTCTTTGTTCTTGAAGCCTGGAGGTCAATTGCAAGATAGCAACACACTTGAGAGGAAACTTGATCGATTTTTCGAATGTGCAAGTGTGTGTTTTTCCTTTGCTTCATGTTAATAATATCCAAGTGATGTCACATGGATGATGCAAATATCCGGTACAAGGCATTCCTAATAAAGTGACTGTTGCATTGTTTGCACTATTGCGTGTGTGCTGAGGAACAGTTGCAGCGACTTTACAGCTGTGAGGAGTTTACTGGTACAGTCAGCAAGGGAACTGATGTCCTTTTGTTCCCTCTGTTGTTTCTTTGACTCTAGCTGTTGGAACTTGTGCCCGACTTACGATTTGTTGTGCTTTGGCACCTTGAGGATAACATGTTCCTGATCTGGTTCTTATCATAAAGTTTGTTAGATCATCAGAATATAAAAAGGCACATAACTTATCAATATTGGTGAATATATGGTAGTACAAAAGTAATTGAGAGCTTTGGAAGAGGCAATTATTACTATTTTGGAGGAATAATATTGATTATCAATGAGGCATTGTGTCGTACTAAGCTTTAAAGAAGCGTATTGAGTTTCTAAAATATTCGTGAAAGCAGTTGGTCATATTGAGATTATAAATAAAGGAAAGATTTAATATCTTCTATTACTACAATTTGTAGCGGGGTAATATTTAGGTAAAAAGTTACCCGCTTTATTCTCCAGTTTGTACAACACAAATAAAAGAATGCCACAATAAAATAAAAGCTTATTGATATAGACCCATATCATAATAAACTTGGAGTTTATTGATAATTGCACACGTCATGGTGTAAACCCAAAGTTTTTCAATTCTGATAGTTATTTAGTTGGCATAATTGGTTTAGCCATGTTAATTTAAGTATGATGTGCAAAAATAAAAGAAAATTCACATGGGTAAATATTAAAGAAGTAGAAAATTCGTTACGAATTCTCTTATGTTGTTGTTCTCATTAATTAATAGACCAACTAAAATTGGGATTGAATCTCATGAATACTGAAAATATCAAAGGTGAATATGAGCTCATTCACCTGCCATGTATACCACATAAGATGCATCTATGAGATGGTTATATGTGCTCTTATTATTAACCCGCAACCTGATATTTGCGAGTTAACTTGCTCAATAATTTAATTTAGAGCATAATTTTCAGATTTTCTATTCAAGACATTTCATCTTGATAAGTTGGTTTATATCACAGTTAATTTAGCAAAATAATTTATCGACTGCCTCTATTTAATAGCTAAACTACTGCTCATAAGAACAAAGTTATCTATCTGAGTTTAATAAACATTATATACGAAAGTATATTATATCCTCCCCTCACAGATGGTTCAGTGTCATGAACCAAATAATTTTATCTTTTTATTATTGATGTACGGTGTGTATTTTGATTAACACCATAACGCATAAAATTGATTAAGCAAGTTAGTTTTTCTAACATGAGAGGGAGACGAGATAAACAATAGAGAAAAAGTTACGGAATGAATTATCGTTTGACATCTACATCCTCGAATAAGATAATATGAACTTGAAGTTCATAAAAAGATAATTTTATAATATATTGCAAAGCATGCCAGACGCATTTGTTGAGCCAAAGAAAATAACTATATTCCCACTACAAATGCTCCCATTAGAATAAGTCCTAGAAAGATAAAGTCTATGGTACGCTTAAAGCGTATAGACAAATCGGTTTCAAATAAAATTCTTGATAAAGAAGATGAGCAAATGATCAAAATGATCATAATAAAGCGACAAGTAATCTAGAAGATCACATTACATAACATTTCATAAATTTCAGGAGAGGTTCAGGTACCTGAAAATATGAATGAAGAGATTTCTATATTATATCTTTATGGGAAAAAAAAAAAGGTGGTTCGACCCGATATAAAACGTCGACGACATTTATGATAGCGCTATGTATAGATGAGGATCGTAAGTCTGTCGAATACAGACACAGAAATATTGGCCAATTGAAAGAGACACAATTTGAATAGAATTGGTTTCATATGAAGGACATGTAGTTTTGAACATGCAGTTCAAACACTTGGAAGTATAAAGTCAATGGTGTGTGCAATCACTTTTATCTATCTTATATGTCTAGCATGACATAAAAACTTGATATGCATCTAAAGTCCATTCATATGGCTTATATAACTTAACTTATATGACAATCCCTGAAGGATTTAAATTGCTTAAAGTATATAGAATTCTTGGTCATGAAGTACTACATCCTAAGTGCAATTTAAGCACATATATATCTTGCTATAATTTTAAGCATGATAATACGATAGTAAGAGTCTTTACCCCTATGTGAAGATATTGAAACGATGATTCCAACAAGATCATATGAAAACAATACATCTCTATCAAGAATGACGATTTTAAGGTGAAACAAAGTTCAAGTCAATATGGTTGATTTGTTTATCAAATCTATACCAATAATTTTTGAAGATGGTGCAAAGACTCAAATATCTAAATCGATGTTCTTATCAGGGAGAGTTAATATGCGTTGTACTCTTTTTCCTTTACAAGGTTTTTATCTCATTGGGTTTTCCTTGCAAGGTTTTTAACGAGGCAACTAAATGGCATATTTCTAAACATGTGTATTCTTTTTTCTTCTTTAGAATTTTTTTCCACTGGGTTTTATTTTAGTTAAGATTTTAACGAGGCACATTATCTGTTGTATAGACATTTAAGGGGGAGTGTTATAAATAGAATTGTATTTAAGGTGGAATGTCTATAATATAGAGAGATTCTAGGGTTTGTTACTTGGTGGCTAAGTCACTTTTTCCTATAAATATAGGGGTTCTATTCCATTGTAATTCATCCCAAATCAATAAGAATTCTCTCTCTCTACTTTTCTCTGCAATAATTTCTTCTTCTTTTATTGTTTAATAACAAACTTCTAATTCTTAGTCTTTTTTCAGGAATAATTCCTACTATTTCACTATTTCATATGGAGGTGGTGGCACACGTTTTATTCTCATTGTGTAAATTTTTTTTATTAGGTGTTTACACAAAAGTAGAAAATATATAATATACATATAAAGTTTTATGGTTTAAAAAAAAAAAACTCCACCTAAATATAATAAATTAATACTCCTATAATTTAGTATAAACATTCTATCCAAATAAGCTTTTCCATATACTATGTCTTGGTAGGCTTTACATTCTACAAAAATTAGTCTTTAATTTGGTGTGTTTGAACTTTGTAACTAAGTTTTGTTAGGTTTTTAAGCTTCGTTTAACTTAAAAGAGGGTGAATGTGAAATGGAGGAAAAAATAAAATTTTGATTTTCCCTCCTTGATAAAGGAACATTGTCCCATATTGGAGGAGGAAAGCTCATTTGTTGAGTATATATATGATTACACTTCTTCTAGCTCTTAAAGAGTTGAGAAGAAGGCAAGTCTCACATCGTCGTCGTAGTCGCTCACTCGGCTCGACTTCAGCTTCGGCAAAGTTTCGCTCCTATTTTATTTTTCCGTTTTATTTTTGCGTACCATTTAGGTAATAGCTGTTTTACGTGAACGGTCATGTTGAAGAGTTGCACCTCTTCATTTAAACCCAACCTGCTGGTTATATATAGAAGGTCATTCCTCAGATTTTTCTTACGAAATTTCTGAAGTCTCCTCTTCCTTTTTGCATTGTTTTCTCACAAGACGAACAACGTAAGTGTGATTTGCTGCCGCCATTTGTGTTCGCTGAAACACTGGGGTTTGAAGTATTGCTATACCAGTGTGTAATCCGTTCTATCCTGGGAGGAAATAATCCACAATTTCGGGTACTAGAAGGGGATTAAGTTTCTTAAGGAAACTCTATAAATTCAGTGGGCTTGGATTAAATTTTGTTTCTTCTACATCTCTGTTTATACGTTATTTTTCTTCTCCAAAATTATTTTACAAATACAGTATACTGACAACCTTAAGGAGCTTAATTTATATTCTGTATTTGTGTTATACATATTGTTTCTGGAGACTAAAACCTGTGTGGTTTTCTACTCCCGTTTTGGAGATTAAAGCATTCGTCGTTTTCTACTCCAATTGTTTACTTTAACATATATTCTGTTTTGGTTTATTATCTGTTATTTGCAAATTAAAATCCTAGCGATTTTCTACTCCATTGGAGATTAAAATCGACGTGATTCTCTACTCTATTTTTATTCGGTTTGAAGATATGAAAACTTCGTCATATATTAAACATTTGTTTATGCTCATTCTTTTACAGAAATGACGACTGAGAATGGAAATTAGCATGTTCCTATTATAACTGCCAATGCATCGATAAGCCGAACAACACGGGCACCGGCAGAAAAGCCCGAAAATTTTTTCGGGATTGATTTCAAGCGGTAGCAGCAGAAGATGTTCTTCTACTTGACGATTTTAAGTCTACGGAAGTTCATTAAGGAAGATGTTCCTGTTCTGCCTGACGAAACTCTAGAAAATGAACGCTTTCTCGTAACTGAGGCATGGAAGCATTCTGATTTTTTGTGCAAGAATTATATTTTTAGCGGACTGGAGGACGATCTCTATGGTAATATGGAGACGTCAAAAGAACTATGGATTGCGCTTGAAAAGAAATATAAAACTGAGGATGTCGGGTTGAAGAAATTTGTTGTCGCAAAATGTTTGGACTACAAAATGGTATATAGCAAGTCTGTTATTAACCAAGTCCAGGAATTGCAAGTGATTATTCACGATCTCCTTGCTGAAGGTATAAGTCGAATTAATACTTTTTTTGAAAGTATTTGTTAAATTATTATTACTAATATAATATTAATTGAAGGTCTTGCCATTAATGAAGCATCCCAAGTTGCAGCAATGATTGAGAAGTTGCCTCCTTTGTGGAAGGATTTCAAAAATTACTTGAAACACAAACGCCAAGGAGATGCCGTTCGAAGATCTTATTGTTCAGCTGAGGATCGAAGAGGATAACAAAGTTGCTGAAAACAAGGGTCGTGGAAACTCAACAATAATGGGAGCAGACATTGTTGAGGATGCTCTATAAAATAATAAAAAGAGGAAGAAGCCTTCTGGACCAAAAAGCAACCCAAGCAAGAAATGGTTCCAAGAAAATTGCTACAACTACAGGAAAGTTGGATACAAATCTGCAGATTGTCGTGCTTCAAAGAAAGACAAGAAGAAGGGTCAAGCAAACATGATTGAAAAGCACGAGGATATTGATGACTTGTGTGCTATGCTTTTCTGAATGCAACCTGGTGGGAAATCCTAAGGAGTGGTGGATTGATTCTGGAGCCACTCGCCATGTTTTTGCTGTTAGAGAAGCGTTCGCTACATATGCTCCCGTTGGACCCGAAGAGACGTTTTCTATGGAAAATTTTGCAACGGCCAAGATTGAAAGATGTGGCAAGATATTTCTGAAAATGACTTCTGGCAAGGTGGTGACTCTTAACAACGTCCTTCATGTTCCTAAAATTAGGAAGAACTTAGTCTCTGCTGCACTTCTCGTCAAGAATGGTTTTATGTGTATTTTTGTATTTGATAAGGTTGTAAAACGAAATGTTTGTAGGAAAAGGTTACCTCCATGAGGTCCTTTTCAAACTGAATATAATGGTCGTTGAGAATAATAAAATTTCAGCTTCTTCTTACTTACTTGAGTCAAATGATTTATGGCATATACGTTTCGGACATGTCAATTATAAAACCTTGCGAAAAATAATTAATTTGGAAGTATTGCCTAAATTTGAATGCGACAAATCAAAATGTCAAATATGGATGGAATCTAAGTACGTTAAACATCCTTATAAGTCAGTTGAAAGGAATTCAAATCCTTTAGACTTAATTCACATAGATATTTGCAACATGAAGTCAATACCATCTCACGGTGGAAAGAAGTATTTCATAACTTTTATTGACGACAATACTCGATATTTCTATGTTTACTTACTTAAAGTAAAGATGAAGCAATAAACGCATTCAAGCAATACAAAAATGAAGTTGAAATGCAACTTAACAAGAAAATCAAAATGATAAGAAGTGATAAGAGTGGTAAATACGAATCTTCTTTTGAAGAAATATGTTTAGAATATGAAATTATTCATCAAACAACGGCCTCTTACACGCCCCAATCCAATGGGATTGCAGAAAGAAAGAATAGTTCATTAAAGGAGATGATGAACGCTTTGTTAATATTTCTAGTTTGCCACAGAACTTGTGGGGGGAAGCCATTCTTACGGCTAACTGAATACTAAATCGAGTACTCCATAGCAAAACACAATCCATTCCATATGAAAAATGGAAAGGAAGGAAGCCCGACTTGAATTATTTTAAAGCGTGGGGGTGTTTGGTAAAAGTGCAAGTTCCTAAACCCAAAAGGGTAAAAGATAGGACCGAAAACCGTTGATTGTGTTTTTATAGGATATGCGACCAATAGTAAAGCATACCGATTTTTTGGTTCATAAATCAGAAAATCCCGAGATTCTTAATAATACTGTTATAGAATCAGATAATACTGTGAGCACGTGATTTTTGCCCCGCCCTGAATACTCCTAAAAAATAAATAAAATAGTTCAAATTGATTATTAGCCATTTTAATAATTAATTGGATCTATAATTACTCATATTTAATTATTAGGTCATTAATTCAAGAAAAACAAAATTAAAAAAATCATAAAATAGTGCATCTTTTAAGTTTTAATTTGTAGAGCATAGCATTATGTTAAATTAATTTAATTGCACATTTTGATGAATTAGGATTTTATTTTTTATATTACTAGGACTTTTATTTTTTAGAAAAATTACTTAACAATTAAAAAGAGGGATTAATTAAGTTTGAAAACGAATTGGGCCACAATTCTATAAGAAACGAGCCCAAATACCCAATCCAAAATCGGCCAGCCCAACTATTTTGTCCTTGCCTCATCTGGACCGTTGATCACTATAAGATCAACGGCCAAGAATCAACCCCTCCTAAATATAAAAACATCCTAAACTAAACCCTAAACCTAATAACTCCCCCCATCTCTTCCGCCGCTGCTACTCACTGCCCCGCCCCCATCTGCAACCCGTCCACCACCCAACTCGCCCAAAATCGGACGAGTTGAAACCCCCCAACTCGTCCGTGGTCCCCCCCTTTCCCCCCACGTACTACGGCCTAACAAACTCTGATGAAACTCGTACCCTTAAGGGTTTTGGCACCATTTGGGACCACACCCGGAACAAATGGGGGCCGTGGATTGATTCTTAGTCGATCCTCGCCTTCCATTTGTCCCGGATTCGGTTTTGAAAAGGGTTTTGGATTTTTCGACAGAGGTGAGTTTTCTTCAATTTTTTTTTCTTTTGATTTTTCGTTTATTTTCCGGGGTTTCTTGGGGGTCAGGGAAGCTATAAAAGGGAGGTCGTTTTTACAGTGAGGGGGGATTTTTTTTTTAAAAAAAGTCTGAAAAGATTGAGAGAATGGAGTGAGAGAAAAGAAAGACAAAAACAAAAAAGAGAGTGGAGGAAGAAAGAAACTGAGTTTTCCAGAGGTCGAATACATTGAGAGAAGAGGCTGAAATAT